>LWDY01000036.1:0-286879 GCA_001624995.1 Puccinia horiana | reverse complement strand
AACCTAACCCTAACCCTACCCTAACCTAACCCTACACTAATCCTAACACTAACCCTAACTCTAACCCTAACCCTAACCCTAACCCTAACCCTAACCCTAACCCTAACCCTAACCCTAACCCTAACCCTAACCCTAACCCTAAACCCTAACCCTAACCCTAACCCTAACCCTAACCCTAACCCTAACCCTAACCCTAACCCTAACCCTAACCCTAACCCTAACCCTAACCCTAACCCTAACCCTAACCCTAACCCTAACCCTAACCCTAACCCTAACCCTAACCCTAACCCTAACCCTAACCCTAACCCTAACCCTAACCCTAACCCTAACCCTAACCCTAACCCTAACCCTAACCCTAACCCTAACCCTAACCCTAACCCTAACCCTAACCCTAACCCTAACCCTAACCCTAACCCTACTGGCAACTAGACAGATTTATAAAGTGAATCAAGGACCAGAATGTGGCTGACAAATGTGCTTGGTACAAGCATAACTTATAGGAACTATAAGCATGGAGAATGAAATTGATAACCCTGCTGGTACAGCAGGATGAAAGAAAATGCTGGTACAGCAGTAGGGACTAGACTCTGGATCAGAGGAAAAAGAAGAAACAAGGCTGGAACAGCCAGTAAGAAAAATACCAGCTGATACAGCTGTGGAGACTGAGAGCGGATGGACTTGATATTCCAACAAGCATGACAATGTTTAAAAATGGATTACTCAGTCGGCAATTTTCCTTTACTTTTCTTTTTGAAATAACTTAAGAGTGTAAAAGTGGGAATTTATGAAGTAATGAACAGTTGAACCAATTAGTATGACAAACATTAACTGAAACATCAAACACGTGTAGGTTTTTCAAGCTTTATTGGCTCAAGTTCCCATTCGTAAGTCAAACTAAGATAGCGAAGGATGGGATAAGACAAGAAAGAAACAGGATGGGTTTAAGTGTAGCAACAATTGATACTCAGTTCAAAAATAGGTAGTACAAGGCAGGGTCCAAACCGAGACAAGCTAAGCCGCTAGGTAAAGCTGCAGGTCCGATCGATTTTTGAACCTTCGAACATTCGGTTTTACCAGATTTTCAGAAATAAAGCAAAAAAAATTATCGGAGTAAAAGTATGTTTGAGTTCAACCACAAAAGTTCATGAGAGTATGATACTTTGGCCACTCTTCGGAAACTGAACTGATCCCAAAATTGCAAGAAAAAAGGTGCAAGAGTTGACTGATGACAAACAATCATCCACGAGTTTCATCGACAGAATGAGACTTGGAGCACCTTAGAAGAAATCGGCGGTTAATTTGATTTCACTGGCACCTAGTTTCTTGGAGAGTTCCAGCCACTTTTCGGTGCACTCTTGGGACCAGTCCTTTATTGGAATTTCTTGTGATTGATCTCTCATTTCGACCATCTTGAGGACTGATTGCTCCCAGGAAGGATCTGGATATTTGAAAACCCAAAAATAGGAAGAAAAAGTTAAATAGAGTTGATCAAGCCCAAGTATTAAGGTCCATATTTTAAATCGAAAGTCACCATCGAAAAATGTCCGAAGATGATACACAGTCAAATTGGACCGCCGAGCGCTAGGCTCGACCAGCCGGAGTAATGATTTCGGTGGGTCGGTACCAGCTCGAAGGTCAAATGATATCCTCTCCAGCTTTGACTGACAATTCAAATCAATCAAACCGGGATCGCAGATTGCCCCGGAGGTATGCAGCTCTTCTAAAGAAAAGAGGCCTTTGACAGCCTGTGGGCAAATTTCGAGGATGAAAACTTATGAGGTGGCTCCGACCTTAAAAGACGAGGCTTGGCAAGGGAGGAGAGAAACTCGAGGGGACCATAATAGGAGAAGAACAAAAATGTTTCACTCACCTCGTTTAAGAAAGGTGTGGTAGAGTAGGGCCAACAGAGCTCTAGATGCTGTAGGTCAGTTCCTGACTCGATCAGCGCTGATGTCAAATCTTCCTCTGTGATTCGAGTGAAACTAGTGCCATCCTCGGCGTTATCAGGAAGAAGATGGCCGAAATGGATTCTCAGACGCCTCAAGGTGCCTTTGACGTGTGACAACAAGAAGCGAAAAGCATCACCTGTTAAGTGACGATAAAATTTTTGTCAGTTGGTACGACTTGGGTGTTTGCAAAGAATCACACAAGAGAAAGTGGGGTGCTGACCGGGCAAGTCGGGCTGAATGAGAACGAGTTCGACGAGTGAATGGGAGAAGACCCACTCGAGCTCAAGTACTCTCAAGTCGCCCAAGTCGCCTAATCTGAGTAACTCAAGATATTCGAGCCGTTCGAAGCGCATCGAGGCTTGGACATGGCTTCGACTGATGCCTTCATCGGCACCAAGGACGACGTGCTTAATGGGTGCTCCAAGCAATTCCTCACATATCGAATCATAAAGATCACCCACTGTGATCAAACAAATAGCCCGATCAGTGTCGGAATTCAGAAAGAGGATTATAGAAGGATGGATAAAGGCAGAGGAAGATTCAACTGCAATAGTTGACTAGGACGTGAAACTGCTCGAGATTGACCAATCGCTCCATGGTCGTGAAGACATCGTCGGCGTCGAGTTCGGCAAGATATTCGTTGTCGCCCGTCGAGAAGTGTAGAGCCCGAGGTAATTTAGCCAGTTCGGGTTTCTGGTGGACAGTCTCGGCCAGTGAGCTGACCGAGCTCGAACTACGTAGCCACAGTGAACGCCATAGGCTGAAGTGGAGTGACGGAGGAAGTGATTGTGGTCAGCCGTTATCTCTCAGCGGCCTGGAGAGCTGAAAGAGTTGAGAGAGTGCGCATGATAGATAGTAAAGCTACAGGGCAGGCATGATAGCCAGTGTTGGCAGTTGCCGTTGCAGTGGCAGTTGCTGTTGCAGTTGCCGTTGCAGTTGAAAAAAAAGAGCATGATTGCGGAGAAGATGGTTGAAAGAAAGCGATCAGTGATAATGAAAATGGAGATGATATACTCACACAATCTGAGCTGGGCCTAACCACGAGCGACAGACACGACAGACCGATAAGCGATCGAGTGAGTGAGACAAGGGTGGCAACCAGTTGAAGATCTCGACCAGTAACTCTGAGGGAAGCCGAGAGCAGGCCGACATGTTCGTACTCGAGCTGAGCTGCAGTCGTCGATCAAGACCAGACGGATAACAGAGGGCCTTCTTACTGGAAGAAGGTGCAGCGCCTAGCTGATGACTAATCATACTGTGTTTCCTTAGGCTGAGGATGAAGGAGTCTTTTGGAGTGCTAAATGTGTGGATGGATCGAGTTCCTCTAATATCCAAGAGAGATTGTTGTGGCACTATATATATTCATGTAGTCGTGCAGATGTTTCTTCGTCCGAATTATTGCAACTCAAGAGAACTATGTAAAACAATCACCTCGACGATCCTTAAAGCCTCCTTCCTCCGATAAACTAATGTCAGTACAGACAATCTGTGCATCAAGCTGGACACACAGCATGTGCGTACAGCATGCACATTCTTTAAAAAGTTAACATCATAAACCCATACTTATACGTCAACCCAAAATCGGGCGCACCCAGCGAGCCCCCCCCCCCCCCAGCAGCACCTTCTTCAACCAAGGGGACAGGGCGGAGGAATGGAGGAAATAAGCAGGAAATATGCATCTCGCCCAGAGCTTAAGGAGTATGTAGCTGCGGCTCAAAGTAAAAATTTCACTAATTGTTTATTTTTTGTAAATACATATGTTGTGAGCGCTCGAGAAGCCGATAAATCGACAAACTTGTAACAAATCTCATTTGAGGGCTACGTGTCCCTTACACGATCTCATGATACCCCAAAAGACTTTCACCGGCAGTGTGTACCGCTTGATTTGACTTGATAAATTTTTATATCACTCGACTCTCTACATAAATATTAATGATGATGTGATCGACATGAGAGTCTGCTACGCCCGCGAGGTCACCGGTGCGCGAGGTAGAAGAGCACTGAAGAGATGAGCGTTAGAATAAGAAGAGCGTTAAGAAATCAGGATTTCAGATTTCATATGCACATCGGGGGTGATTCTTATTGCGGTGCATATAATATTGAAAGAATTCTAAATCTGATGTGCTTCCACAATTGATTCTCCGACCAAAGCGACTGTTTTGTAAAACTCCACCCGATCTACAAAATAATTCAATCAGGCGCCACGTATCTCAATTAAATTAATAACTTAAAATCAAGATCGTCATGAATATTGTAGAGGGAGGAGGGTAACGCTGTGATCCGGTGGTATCCGACTGGATACCGGGTCGGGTCGGATCATAGATGAGCTCTCCCTTTATGTTAGATACCAGGGGATATAACTGGAGGTATGAGATACAGTTGACTCTGTATTAACCCATGCCGCTTGGTGGACAGCAATTGCTATGGGTTATTAGAGAGCATGGGTTGAATGAGAGGCTCTCTAATAAGCCATGAATCATGGGTAAATGAATTTACCTCTGTTAACCCATGTTTCCATGGGTTTGAAGAGAGGCTGGTGCAAACTTGTTTCTCTCTTTATTAACTCATGATTTTATGGTTGATATAGAGAGATGAAGAGAAATGTGCATTTTGCATGTAAATACGTCTAATTAAAGAATTGTAAGAACAATTTGAAAAAATGCATGGTTAACAGCAAGAGTGCAGTAATCCTACTCTTTTTGGAACAGAGATGTAATTTCTGTTTGACAAGCATTGCATAACATGTGATCTAGCAATCTGCTAGAATAAGACTCAAGTGAATCATGGAGGTTTTGATCACAAACTTTGGCATCTTTGATTTCAAAGTGGGTTGAGATCTTCTTCCAAAGCCGGCCTGGGTGCTTTGGCTTCTGATGGTTGTTCATCAACATTGGATGATTCACCTGTTCCTTTAAGTTTGAGTCTGACCAATGCAAAAATCTCTTCAGTACTCCAGATATCACCTACATCCTCGCCAGAAGAGTCAAGAATCTTGTTGATCAACATGTGATTTTTTGCATGAAGCAATCCAACAGCTTGAAGTTGATGTTTTGGGGTGGGTGGCTCTTCAAGTTCCATGGTGGTGTGATTGGTGAGAAGATTTGAGTTTGAGATTTGAAGACTCAATTAGAAAGGGGTCTGATGGAAATTGAGGGGTGACCGGATGTGAGAATGAAAAATAAGGATTATAGTCTTGATGACATGAGAGTTGTGCTGGTGTCAGTATGGGGCATTCAGGGAGCGGGAGCAATGAGGTCGAACCTAGAGGAAAGAATAAAGGAGGAAACAAGATGAGGAAAGAAAAAGGAAAAGTACAACAGTGAGATGCGGGCTAGACTAGGTACACTCAAGTTTCACAGACATTTCACATGTCCAATGCAAGACTTGATTTTCTGTTTCCTACACCAGATCAAGGAGCTGGATAAAAAGTGACTCAAGGAAAATAAGGATCAGACTTGATGGTTGATTACCTCTGGAACACAAGCCAGTTTAAGTAGACTACTACAAGATGATCAGACTGTGATTGAGCAACAAACAAATATAAGCATATGCTAATAATGAACTAACATATGGGAGAAAGCATTGTCACATAACAATTGTGGTATTCAAAGTTGCACAAATTAAAAATATACATAAATTCTTAAACAGTGATTTGGCTGGGACCTGTCAAATAAGGTTTTATGCATGTTGACAGGTCCCTGCCAAATCTTGTTTTTTATGCTGTTAAGAATTTATGTTTATGCAACTTTCAATACAGCCTGTCTAATTAAGCTTGCAACTTTTGCAAGCTTTTTAGAAAAATTCCCGTACAGTGGAAACTTTTTTTTGCTGCGGCAAAACATCTGTGCACGCGGCTCAAGCCCATTTTGCCACCACTGAGCTGCTTTGCAAGGATGTTATTACCAGTCAACCATCACAAATCCACCCGACCCAAGCACAATACTAGTTGTAAAGTCTATTTTTTCCCCTTTGCTTTTCATACCTCCAGAACTGACTGATGACTGACTCCCTTCCTTGACAGGAAATTATGGTTCCCAAACACCCGTGCTCCCCAACTGAATCAGAAAACAGTGATCTCACTGGTCTATTTTTTTATGTTTCACTTTGGAAGAGTTAATCAATGCTGGGGTACCAGCTGGGCCCGCAAAATCACTTATTAGGGCTGCACAATCTTACGGTGAACACTTGAAGAAATTGAGCCAAGTTAATGCACAACTCACCTCCATCTTATCACAGTATCGATCACAAAACAGTTTTGATTTTCGACTTTGTTATTTCCATTTTCACTGTGTAGCTTAGATTTTCATGTAAATATAAAAAACCAAATCGTTCTTGATTTCATGCAGATGAGAGTGAGAACAACCAAGAGAGAATGAAAGCGATAACAAAAAAAGAAAAAGAAAGCGAGCAAAATCAAAAAGAGAGTGAAAACGAGAACAAAAAAAGAAAGAAACAGTGAGCAAGAACAAAAGAAAAGAAAAGGAACATGAGAAAAAACAAAACGATATCTTTTGATTCAATCAATGTACCCAGAGCCTCGGAACAGGCTCCTCATGAGCTGAGGGGTGAATCTCGATATGTTCCCCATTGTCTCTACTGGCTTAGGTTGAGTCGATTATGAAGCTCGTTTGAGATTGTTTGCAACGATATTGGTGTATTTGCTTGTTCAAGAAGGGCCTGCTGGATTTTGGCTAGGTAGATGGTAGGTTTCTTGGTGACCATTTCCAGCACAAACGCACACTCATCGGTCGTCAGAGCTAAGGGTCGACCTTGGAATTGATAAGTCTCTGGGTTGTTGACAACCAATTGGGTGGAATCATAGAGTCGAGACCACTCTTGAAGGGAGTCTGAACTGATTTGGGCTCCATGTGATTCGTTGATCTCATCGAGAGTAGCTCCGTCGATGACTGCTCGAACGACCACAAATTTGAAGGCTGCTTTGTACTTGCGGTAAATTGGCTGGTGGGAGGGTTGATGGTTAGTTTGAAAGAGAAAAATGTGACTGATAGTTCAGAATAACTCACAATCTTCCTCCTGCAATTGTTGTGGAGGCAAGAGATGCACTGGTGAGGAGGTTTGTGAATGGAGGGCACAAGGCATTTGCTATTTCGTGGTGGCAAAATGGGCTTGAGCCGCGTGCACAGATGTTTTGCCGCAGCAAAAAAAAGTTTCCACTGTACGGGAATTTTTCTAAAAAGCTTGCAAAAGTTGCAAGCTTAATTAGACAGGCTGTACCACAAATGAAATACAAGGAGCATTGTAAATTAACAATGGATGATTGAAAGAGCATTAAAAAATGTAATGGAAATAAAAATGAGCATCATAACATCATGATGGAAGTGTAATAGGCATCACTAGAATAGTGATGAAAAAAAATGAGATTGATTATGATTTTGTGGAAAGGATGTGAGCAGAGAAGTAGACCAGAATTCTGACAATAGGAACTTGAGAGGAAGGAAAAACTCAAACCAAACCACGTCAAGGTGACACCAAAACCCATGATTTTCCACTTTTCCACATGAAAACAGTATGGGTTATGGTGTATTGGAGAGATTATGGGTTTTGGTGCTTTTATGGCTGTCCACCAACTTGGTGGACAAATTTTGCCAAGGAAGGCTTACAGGAGAGTATGGGTTACAGCAGAGTTTACTGTATGTAGAGAAAAAACAGACCAAAACAAGGTTTTTGTTTTGTATTTCAAGCAAAAATGAACGTGTAGCATACAAAAAGAGATACAGCAGATTCTAAAAAGGTTGTCAGTCCTTTTTTTGCCATCCGTTTTTTTTCCACCACACCAAAGCTTATGCAAAGCTTGCAGGTGAATGGGCTATCAATGTCAGATCATGTCGGATCCTCATGGATTTGTCCTCCCAACGTCAAAAACCTATTCATCTGCAAGGACTTGCATAAGGTATTTTATTGTGGGAAAGAAAAAGGATTACAAAAAGCACTTGGACTGCCATCCCTTTTGGAATCTGCTGTATGTACATCAATCTAAGGTTAGTTTGATGCCATCAACATCAATGACACCTTGTATGTACAAGCCAGCTTTCTTAGAGCATCTCCATCGTGGGATTTATCAAGGGTTGCTATCAAACTTTTAGCAACCTGAAGAAAAATTCCCCGCCCACCCGGAGGGCTATCCGCGGTGCCACTCTAGCTCCAAATCCAGAAAATGCTATCGGGTTTCCAGATCTGTCGACCCTCTAGCACCCATGACATTCTGGTGAATCCTGCCTGACACACCCTCACCCACAAAACACTACATATACCTGGTTTCACACGTTTTCGGCTCCAAATACTGCTACTCACGGCTGGGTTCCAGCCCAGCTTGAGTTGCTATCAAAGAAATTTTGGGAGCTATATCCCGGGTTTAACACCCCAAGTATAGCTCCCGCGATGGAGATGCTCTTAAGCAGATAATTAGGGCTTCAAGGGGGGTGACATTGTGTCAATTCTGTGGTATTCTTGATTGTACAGACCTAATAAGAAGGCTTGCTTGGTTGGAGCACTCAAAGCGGGCACTGAAAACTATGTCTTTGCCATGCTTGGATTGGCTTTCCTATATTTGAGGAGATCACACAGTAGTTGATCTCTTCATTGGGTCAATAGATCTGCCTTCTCTTGTTTAAGATATTGCTGTCAGGGTGTTTGTAGTAATGGTTTTGTTATCTCACTTGTGGTCCTTCTTTGTATTGTACTAGTAGTGATTGAAAACAAATTGCTTGGCTTGTTCTATGAACTGCCAAAGAATGGATTCCTTTCTCATCTTGATTAACTCATGAAGGGCTTCAGGGGTGAGTGCATTGTTTTAAGACAAGGATCAGGCAACGTAAAGCATAGACACTGTTTTGTTTCATAGATACATAATCTCTCAGCTTATTGAGCATCTCTTTGGCAGGTGGGAAAAGTTTGTGCTGGTTATACTTTGTAAAAGCCTACTCCACCTTGATATGTATGTACATACACACAGATTTAGGAAACAAGATCAATTATGAAGTGGGAGAAAAGTAATGAAAATTCATACATCATTCTGTTGTAGTACAAATCTACTTGCTGCAGAGTGCCAACCAAGTGATCACAAGTCTTGACCCTGGTAACATGAAAAGCTTTACAAACAAATATTAGACTTGATTCCAGATATACAAGCAAATTTTTGGTAACTGCTTAGATAAAGGAGACAATCTTTCCAAGTGCACTTACCTTAGTGGTTATAGAATCACTCATTAAGTTTGAGGTCATGGGTTCAATTTATATAGACTTACATCTTGTATTCTCACACATCCAGCCTTTGTATCAACCAGACGTATACTGGTACTCAAAGGATGATAGAGGTGGTTCTGTTGGGTGACAAACTTTTGGTCACTTTGTGAAGAGGTTCCCAGAATTTACAGACCTGTTTAAATTTCCCCCAATTATCAGGAGAGGTCCCATGTATGTTGTTCAATTTTTCACAAAAGAACGCCATGCAAGCACAAAGTCTCAAAGCCCTTTAAAGCCTGGAACAAATTAAATCCAATCTTCTGAAAATTTCTGGATCATCAACAGTTGTTTTTCAAGTATACATTTGACTACTCTGTCAAAGGCTGCAGATTTTTGTGGCAATCACTTCAGGAAGGTTGCAAAGCCACTGATGTGTTAGAAAATTAATGACACTGTTTACAATACCCAACAGACTCACAGGTGTTTCTAACTCTGGTGGCATTTTGGTGAAAGCTTTTATTCCATTATTCCAGCTAGAACTCCAAGATTGATTACATGTTCCATGAAACCAAGTGAAATTTGGGATCATGGTGTCAAAATGAATCCCTATGGTTCCATTGTTATATTTGCTATGGGTTGTGATGAAGAAGGGCTTATCATAGATTCCTGAAGTCTTCAGTACATTGACTTTGTAACTTCACAGATTAACTCCAGGATGGCCTCCTTCAATTGATATTCCAGCCATTATAATAAAATTGAGAGAAATTTCTCTAGTGATCCGGTGTGCAGGAGCTCTAAGTATAGCTAGGCTGATATGAGAAGTCGAAGTGTTGCATTTCACACTTATTCTAGCTACAAGTCCACATAACTGATGTCAGATAACTTTTGGCACTTTTCAGGAATGATTGCTGTATGGATGCAGCACACATATGTGTTCTGCATAGAAGTTGTGTTGTTTCTGGGTTTACCAGCCAAGTGATTTGTCAAAAGTCCTCACATCAAACTTCACAGAAAGGGATGTTACAACTGAGTAAAAGGAGAGCCACTGAAGAGGTCAGGAATTAAAGCTCAAGCTTCCTTTGGGACTTTTCCCTTCTGTAAGAACTTTTTGATTACACCAGTATTTCACTTTCCTTCACTTATCCAATGGCAGCAGTACAATTAAGTTATTGGCCAAGCTCTTACTGGATCCTGTTTTTTCAAGTAAAAGTTTGTCAATGAAAATTTTACTGCCTCTGAGACAATATCCACAAGGTTTCAAACCACACAACATTGATATTTTTGATTTCAATAAACAAGAATAGATAAAACGAATTATACTGAGGAAACATTGTTAAAATTTCTGTGTAAAAAGCTGGCAGGAGCTTGACTAATTGGAATCTTTCAGAGGTGCTAGCCTTAATGCTGGAACTTGTTTATTAGAAAGATAGACAGGCTAGAACAGGGGAATTTCACAGGGCTTCAATGGGTTCTGTTGATTGAGGGGATGGGTGCTGTTGAGCTGCCCTTGTTGGTGGTCCAAATATGTGAGGTGAGATCAAAACAATAAGATAGAAGGGTGGGGGTATTCATTGAATAAAATGGGAATGGAATATCCATTGGAGATGTTCAGAGAGGCTGTTGGGGATACTGGCAACAATCAGTGCTGGGTCGCTACACTATTTGCCCAAAATAGTGTAGCGTAGCGGCCCTAATTTTTTGTTTCCGACGCTGTAGTGTTAGCAATTTTGTAGCAGTCCTAAGGGCCGCTACAGGCCATTGTAGCGTCTTTTTACCGCTAACAATGGCTTTAGCGCAGCGTAGCGATAGTAATTGAACCTCTAACAGCTATGGCAAAAGCCGTTAGCTGTTAGCGATTATTGCTATGCTGCACTATGGGTAGTGTAGCAACCCACCGTTGGAACAATCATCAGAAGAATACATATCAACTAGACCAGGGATCAGAGGGTTAGGGTTTCTTTCTTGGATCAGAAATATACCATGCCTGACCCAACTTGAGCATGCAGCTGAACTTTTGGGGGAGGCACATGTTATCATATCCTGAATATGAACATTAAAGAAAAGAAAGAGAAAAAAAGAAAACAATAAATACTATAACACAGCTCAAACAAACAAACCAAACCAGGGAGAAATAAAACCATTACAACAAAATAAATCAAGTATAAGGGAAACTGAACTCTTATGACCAAGAAATTGAAACAATATTGAAATATAGTTAGAGCACATAAATAAATGAACAAACAAAAATTATAAGTTGAGACATTGATAATATTATAGGCAGAAAAAAAACCAAGGAATATAAGAAATGGAATGAAGGAGAATAAAGACTTGTGGTGAGCTTGAGGTGAATCAATCATGCATTTTGTCTTGAATATACTGATGAAATGAATCAATAAATCTTGAAGTCTTAGACTCAAGGCATCTTGATGCCCTGCATGTACCATTTAGCTCACCACACCAGTGGAAATGGTGTGAGTGGATCATAATTTAAGTAAGACTGAGTAAAACAAAGTGAATTTTTAGAAGATAGTTGAACTAAGAGTACAGCTTTCTTTCCCCAGGGTAAATATTCATGGTATCAAAGGTGGGCCTGCTACACTAACCGTAGTGGTAGCGCAGCGCAGCAGACTCAGAGCATAACTCCTCTAACAGCTAACAGATTTTCTGTTGGCTGTTAGCAGAGTCTCTGCTATTGCTACATGCCCCAACCTCAAAAAAGCAGCTGTTATGCTGCATTAGAGCATCTCCACCACGGTTGCTAAATTCAAGGTGCTATAACCTTCATTTAGCAACCGAGGTCAGAGGGTAGCACTCAAGCCCCCATCAACTCTCCAGCGCTAGTTGCTAAATGGGGAGCTATTTTCGTGTAACACCTCTCCCCCACTTGGTCCAAGAGGTTTGGCTGATAATCTTCGGAAGTGGGTGACCGGATTTCACATTTTTTGGGTTGCTATAGGGGTGCCAGATGTGGCACCCCTATAGCAACTGGAAATTTTTTCAATATGGCACTCGAGGTAGCAGTTTGGGCATCTGGGTTGCTAAATTGGGTTTAGCAACTCCGGTGGAGATGCTCTTACAGCTGTCATAGGACCCTGGATAGCCACTGCCAAACCCCCTTATGTAAAACTATGTAAATTGGGGGTTTGGATATGTACGACATCCGTTTTTTTTTCTCCAAGTACCTCTTTGCTACGCAGAACATAAGGGGGTTTTTATAGGCTCATTTTTTGGGAGGGGTTTGGATATGTCCCACATAAGGATCATGAAAAAAAAAATTGTATGTACATCTTATTTAATTGATTTCTGAACTGTTTTAATGAAATCTTCAACACCCTGGCAAAACCGGCAAAATTTTGTGTACAAAACCTGCCAAAACCTCTCCAACCTATGCCAGATTGCTACAATGACATAAGGATGTTTCAATATCTGAATTTCAGATTACTGAAAAATATTCATACTACATAAGGACATTTTTTACAAAATAATTGGAATCCGCTACGTATCCGGCGAATTTCACAAGGAACATTTCAGAAAAAAAAGGGTTTTGCTACGTGCTACATAAGGCGGCTTTGTCGGGGCTCGCCGGGGTCCTGCTTTCATTAGTGGAAAACCCCGATAAAAATGGCTTTAACACAGCATATCGCAGCGTAGTGGCGCTAAAGCTACATTGTTTTCAGGCTGTAAAGCCGATTGCTACACTGTGCTTTTTTCCGAAAAAGTGTAGCATAGCGTAGCGGCCCAGATATATGCATCAGAGAACAATCATTCCATATATTTCAAAGTATGATTCAATTGATGAACTGGAACAAAAGGCTGAATGAAGATTAAGTGATTGATCAAGTGAAAGTCAGGTGATTGTCTCTTTAGCTGATGAATGATTTCAAAATGGGGAAGAGGCCCTCCTTTTGGAGTAAACTGTATAGATTGCTGTAAGGCATTTTCCTTGTGGAAAATCAATTGAGGAATTTATGCTGGTGTGAATTGAGTCATGAGCTGTGATTGCTGAACCTTGCATTCTGATTTGTTGAACTTGGACTGCAAGCTGCTGATTGTCCTGTTTCCACTACTGAATCCTGAATCTTGATGGGTTGGATCCAATTAGATGATACTACGTAGAAAAGTATGGCTAATATTATAACTATGTCCTATATTATAACTATGTACTATATTATAGCTATATCCTATAATATGACTATGTCCTATATTATAACTATGTCCTATATTATAACTATGTCCTTAGAAATGAAACTTGCATACAGCAAGTGCTGAAAGAGATCTCTCAGTTTTTGTGTGACACTTACACTAAATTGACCAGTTGTCACTTTAGAGACACTAGCCAACACTCATTTCCAGCTCATAGGGAGACTTTGACGCCTTCAAGTGGACAATCCTGTTAAAAATGAAGGTGGAGTGTCTCAGCTTTAGTATTCAAAAGGATTGGGGAAGTCTAGCTTGAGGAACTGAGGTCCTGGCCATTTCCAAAAGTGCCCTAGGGCTTTGTGATTTCAAATTCCACCAACCCATTCTGATGATGCTTATATTGCACAGCCATTTTGTGGTGAATCTTCTGTGTTTCGAGGAGGTTGCAAAATTGGTGGGAGGTGAATTCCCCAATGTTAGTGGGAGGTGAATTCCCCAATGTTAGTGGGAGGTGAATTCCCCAATGTTGCCCAACCAAATTACCTGTGATTGGAAGGAAGGGTAACACTCAAAGTTTCCAATAAAATACACCACCTTGACTGGTGCAGCTGCTTTTGACTTGAGACCTAAAAGTGAAGTGAGTCTAGAGAATAAGTCAATGTGGGGGGGGGGGGGGCAGATGCATGTCCGAATAATAAACAAAAAGCTCCATTCAACCTTTTTATGTTTATCCGGTCCACTTAGGTATTCAACAATGGCTGTTTGGAAATTGGAAACACAGGATAAGCTGAAAGCATCAAAACTAACATTTTAGAAATAGAAAAAAGGGTCTTGCTTATTTTTTGAATAATATTAGGGAAGTTCACATCATGTTATCATAATTTTTTTTTAAATAGCCCAACATGAACTGCCCTATTGAATTCCAAGGCTCTTCAGTATACATAGGGCAGTTCAAAATATTCTCATTTGGTTTTGGCGGATTTTATGACCCCTGCTTAATACTTATGGTGTGAATTTTTTTTTTGGTGGGCACGCATATGCCTGGCTGGAGGTAATCTGGCAAATACAAAATTTCAATGGTTCAGCATGCATAAACTATGTGAAAACATTTATTTTGCAGGCTTGAAATCCTGCTGAATTTACCATAATCAGTCGACCGTGAGCTGCTCTATTTCAGGGTTTTCAGTAGAAAACAAAGAGACGTATAACTGATTTCAATCAGCCGAATCCTGATGGGCTGTGTAAACAGTAATGTTGAAGTAGCCTTTTGATCGGCTATTTCAATGCATTTAAGTTATATATCACTTGTGATGATACGACTGGACACTTGTTATGTGCCATTCTGCAAAGCCAAATTAAGAAATCGAAAAAATCAAGTCATCTACTGCAGGACAACCTGCAGCATAGGTGAATTTCTCCTATGCCAGGATACAGTTATCCTGTGCAAACTTCAAAAAGACTTTTTTTGATCCGCTTCCTTCGCAATTCTTCTTTTTTGTATCCAAGTACTTATTCGAGCTCTACTACCTAAGTTCAAAGTACATGTATCCGATGTCACTTGAGGGAAAAATGCAAATGATTCAAATTTGAAATAAACGATTTTTAGTTCTCGGCTCAAAAAATAAGAAAAGTAGAATCGGCATGTGATACATTTATAACTATGAGCATGCCCATGCGCAGAAAGGGGACCCATCGGAGCATGAACCAGGCACTATCGGTCCGTAAAAGCCGTTTGTAGTATTGTCGAGAAACCAACCAACTAGGGACAGAATACTAAAAAGTAGTGGAATTCTAACCAGATTTAAATTCTTGCGATTTGTCCCGTGCGATTCTCTCATAGACTGATCGTCCTTTCCTCACAGAGGGCTACCGAGTTCTCCGTGCTCATCTTGTGTCTCTTGGAGTGTCTCCTCGCATTCGAGAGGATATTAAAAGTTTGGTCACACCCAGGAACCTCGCAGGTGTAAGCTAACCGTGAAAGCAAAACGTGCAAAAAGAAATACGCGCATGTGAATAAAAGAGGGTAGAAGAAAGATCAATTCACAGTAGGTGGAGAGAAGGTGCCACCCCTCGAGTTAAAACTCGGGGTAGCAGGACAAGTAGTAAGAAACCAACATACGCCGTTCACCAGTATGTATGCCTAATCGTTTTGGGATTTGGGTTTCACTTAGTTTCACGGGCGGATAATCTCAAAGGATGAATCAGTGCCAAGTTACTCACGCTGGTGCTTCAGAAGATTTAAGAGACAAATGTTAGGTTGGAATCTTTGCAACGGTCTTGTAGGTTAAATTGTAATTTGAGTGGGCTTACTTGCATCAAGGTTGACGGTCTCGCAAAAAGTTTTTGACCTATGATGAGTTGTAGCAGCACCCACAAAGAAAGAGCAAGTATTTTAGAATCAGCCAAATTCAAGAGAGAAATTTGTCGCTCCCACGAAAACTTACAATGCGGACACCTGTGTTTGCGGAGACAAAGAGGATTTGTCAATTCCGGTATGCAAATGATGCTTGTAAGAAAATTGGAGCAAAGATGTATATGTGCAGCTTGGTCTTTATTGTTCAACCACTGTATAGCTGGCAGGAAAGACGGCCAGAATATTTCTTGGAACTCACGGGTACTCGCGATACTTCCTTCCACAAACCACACGACTTGTCCCAATTATGTTCGCGTGGTCTCTAGCCACCACAATGCTCTCCCCTCTTGCGCGAAAATTTGCCTTCTCTTGAGTATCTGTAGAGTTCGAGATTGGATGAATCTTTCTTTCATCAGGAAGAACACGTTGCGATGGACACATTCTTGCTTCCAATTCAGGAGGTTCTGGGCCGTTTATTTTTCTGGAGCCTCCAACGGTGCTGGCGCGTGAGCTAGCCAAATAGCGGTGGAAAGGAAGCCCGTTGAATTGACAATGGCCAGTGATCCCGAGCTGGGATACAGGAGTGATATCATTCTTCTCCATTGCTTCGCTCGTGCCGGTATGTTCGGTAGGCGTTCTTGTTGTAGCCAGGTTAGTAAAATTATTATCAACTCGTTCTAATGCACCTGTAGCCACCGTTAGACGAAGCGAGCTCTGATCCTCTACCAGAGCAGTATGCCGGCCCACACTGTGCACAAATTCAAAAAAAAAAAAAAAGTTAGATATGTGCAGCTCCAAATATGTGACGATCAACTTTGCACCACTTCACCTTTTCAAGCGCCCCTCCGGATTTCCGTCATCTGGTTTCACTTTATTTGAAAGCTTTCGGTAACCAGGTCCATACACGGAGCCGTCTACGGTAGTATGTGATGCGATACTATTTTGAGTCCTATTCTCCACTATCGGGCTCGGCGAAAGGAGCTCGCTATGGTTTGATGGCTCAATCTGCTCCTCGACGTAGGCGGCGTGATCTGAACCAGTAAGATTGGAGAAACTCGGAGGCCCATAGATAAAATCCTGGCATGGATGTTGTGAATAGCGCATATAGTGAGTTGCGTTCAGCGTTGTCCCATTCGCAGATGCAAAATGAGGCGGCGGACATGAGTTTTGGAAGGGGTCTTCGGAGCTGGCGCTACTGCCGCTGTGTGGGACACGCTTTAGCACGAAGTGGAAGACGTCAAGTTTGAAGTAGAAGAATATCAATGAAGAACAAACATCAAGAATCACGCCGAAAGAATGCCCAAGTTAAAACAAATCTGGTAAAAAGTGCTTACTCCAAAACCTACTTTCAACGACCCAGACTCTGTAGATAGGTCTGAGAGGTTCAATAACTCTTCAGACCAAGCCAGTGAATTATTACACCCCGGCGTGTCGGAGTTTTTGGAGGTTTCAGTCATGACTTGAATGTTTTTTAAAGCTTCTCTGGGGATAGAGACGGGATAATGCATCGAATCTTTTTTCGATGCGGCTTACAGCAAAAAGTACTAGAGCAAGTCGCAAAGGGGATGCTTCTTAGGATAGAGGAAGGAAGCGGAGATCGATGGGCCCAGCACAGAAGTAGAGTTCAGTTCAGACAAGCTAGGCATGCACTCCTGGAACGATTGAAAATAAAGGCGACATCCTGGGATTGAAAATCATCTTTGAGTATGGTGTGTGGAATTAAGAAGATAATACAGAATACAGCCAATGTGCTACTGTTTGGAGGAAGACTTCCGCGGTCTTTCTCCAAGCCACTGTCGAACCCCAGAGACCGCACGCCCAGGGCCAACCCATCCACAAAAACTCCCTAATGATACCGGTGAGCTGAGCAATGAACTGGTTCACGACACCACCGGAATTCTTCCGAGTGCTCGGACAACTTCGGCCAATTATGGAAGTCAGTCTTTTCGCCCTCTCGCAAGTTCATACCGCCACAAGATTCTTTCTCCTGCGTTTTTCCTTTTCAAAAAAAGGGTAATAAGCCCAGGGCACCGGGTTACGTAAGTAAATGGTGCGGTGAATGCTCTTTGTACAGCTTACATGGTTAACGAGACCACGATTCGCCGAGCCGAAATTTAACGCGTTTGTATATATCACTTCCAAACTCACTGAGCTTCCTGTCCTGAAGAACGATGAAGATGATTTCGAATTCCTGGAAGATTTCGGGCGTACAGTTGGAAATATGTTCAGCTGTAGTGGGATTAACATCCATGATGCTGATAGGTTCGTTACTACTCAGCGCAACATGGAAAACCAGGGCAAACTGTGCGACAAAACAGTTTGCAGGTCTAATTCATACATGCAATCAGTATATCCTTCCAAACCCTGACTAAATCCACACACCCACTGTGAGCTCTTCAACTGCGATACATATCCAAATCACTGTTGCAATGAGACTCTTGAACGTCACACTTATTTCCGGGGGATTCAACCAGCGACCGTGAACAAGAGTTTGTGAGCATTCAAGTCAGCTTGATTTCACCGCAAAAAAGTCTGTCGGTTAGAATGCGTGCAACATGAATGGATGCAACAGGTATGTATGGGGCTCTCTACATGTACGACGATTGGCAGATCATTTGCCACATCAGAATTTCAGAACACCTCAGCAGTATCATATCTTTAAAGATGTGGAACCGCTGTTCCAGACTTGTATTTGCATATCTATTTATTATGCTCTCAAACAACATTTGAGCAATTGAAAGTGAAACCAATGATTTTTTGAGCTTCAAGGTTATAACTAGTCCACGTTTATCTTGCTCACAGGTGAATACTCTTGAATGTGTGCAATATGAGGACTGAAATTTTAAAAAAATGACTGGGAAGATTGATGGTTTTATTGGGGTGGTTCATGATGGGGGGGGGGGGGGGGGTTCATGTTGTGTTCATTTTTTGCTGATGCAGGTCTGATGGCTTGCTTACCAGTTATCATTCTAGAGGGAGTTTTACTGAATTTTATGAAGCTGTGTTGATGCTGCGGGCTCAACAATGAGGCTAGCTTTGATCTTTTCAGTTTGCATTTTAGCAAAATCTTGTGTAGCTGTTGGGTGTGGTAATTTTCTTTTTCTACTGCTGGAAATCTGTGGGTGTTTAGGCTCTGTTTTTCAATGATATATATTGGGTTCTATGTGTGTTTTTTGGCCTGGCATCCTTTGTGACAGCTGATCAGGTCTGCCAAAACCTGATCAGATGTCACAGAATTTTTGATTATATTAAGCCAATATGTCACTGACAAGTGGGGCCTTATAGTAAAATGATTTTTTCTCAAGCTTATGATAAGGTTTATACTTCCTCAAACAGGGTTCAGTGAGTGACCCCACCTAAAACCAAATGAAAAGTTCATTTCTGGATTCATTATCAAGGATTTACCAATGTTACTGGAGTTAAAATTGGTGGGGATTGCAAAAAAACCTGTGTTTTCAGCATTTACAACCATTTTTATGTTCTTCAACTTTTCTTTCAGTATTTTCAAGTATTTTCTTCTTTCTTTTCTTCTTTTTCTTCTAAATCATTCAAACAAGTTTCAATTATCTTCTTTCTAAACCCATTTCTCATCTTATTTCTCATCTTCAATATTGGGGTCATTCTCATCTTAATTCTCAGTTTTTTCTTCTTTGTCTTCTTTTTCCACTTTGCTCATTTTTCATTTTTTATGTATTTTATTTCTTGAAAAACCTTGAGGAGAATGGGTTGAAGGGTTTCATAGAGCTAGGTGAAGCTTTATGGTCTCAATATGGTGTGGTGTTGGGTTGGTTGGTAGTGGAGGTGGTGTTTGATTTGTTAGTTGTTTGTTTTTGAGAAATTACTTTGACAAAACTCTGGGGGTGAGCTGAGTTGGGAAAGCTCCTGAATCCAAGTGGAGATCTAGGTTGACAACTCCCCCAATTGGTCTTTTTTTGTGTATTGGATGGGAAAATTACATTCCCTTGCATGGGTTGGGGGTTGCACCTCCCTTTTTTTTGTGCAATTGGGCCAACAACTCCCATAAAAACACTGGATTGGATTTGCAAAGCCTCAAAGTTATGTTGCAGATCCAAATTTCAGGATTTGTTTAACCAAGGCCCTAAGAAATCTCCTTTGAAACATTTCAGCTTCCTGGAAAATTGAATATTTCTTTTTGGGTGTCTGACATGCAACTCCCAGCATTTGAAGGAGTAACCCCTCTGGTCGGGGATCACACCCAGGGGACAAGAGATGGATGTCCATTGCTGTTCCTCCAGGTCCTGGGGGTTTTCTGTTTCAATTGTGGTTCAGAATCCCACTGGAGGGGTTGCTGCCATCCAGAAGTAATCCTTGGCCACAAAAAAGTTTTGATCTGTGATTGATTGCCTAAATAAAACCCTAACACGGAAGAAGAATTATATGTGAAACAAGTAAAGAATGAAAAAAGAGAAAGGAAAAGAAAGAAAAGATCACATTTAAGGTGCATAAAGATGAATTTGAAAAGGGTGAATAGGAAAGACAAGATGTAGAAAGAACAAAGAAGAATGAAAAGAAGTGATGTTAGTCTAGCCTTAGGTTGAGTGTTAGATTTAGCAGGATGTATAGTATATACGTTGAATCTCACCAGACAGAACTTGAAGGATCAATTTTGAGTTGAATAGTTGAAGAAGAGGAGAGAGAAGAAGGAAATGTGGAAATTAGGGTTTTATTGAGGTTGAAAGAAAGAGATGAATTGAGGTTTATTTGAGTAGTTTGATTTGAAGAGTTGATTGTGGGTTGAGATTTGAGTCAATTGAGATGAAAATAGAAAGAGAATTTGAGTCAATATGTGGTTGAAGTTGGTGCAAGGTGAGTGACAGGTCTGAATATGGAAATTTTACAGTCCAAGGGATACATCCTGTAATCATTGACTGAGGAGGAATCCACCATGGCTGGTGGCTACTTTCTGTACCCATTGGCCATGAATGAACCTCCTTCTCCAGTGGTTACAGACTGTAACCATTTAACCATTGGCCAAAAAGGACAGAAGATGGGTACAGAGTCCAGACCCATCAGCTAAATAGTATTCCTCTTCAATAGAAGGGTCCCATCATCCAAGGAGAAAGAATCTTCCTCAGGAGAGCACATTGATTCAAAATGACCCTCAAAGAATTCCAGGGCACTCAATTTATGTATGTACATCAGGAAGAATCTACAATTAGATCACTTTCCAAGTGTATAACATTATGATGATCATATTCTTTGAAGAATCTTTACTCTGTCCATTGTTGTATTTACTGCCTGGGATGTTGGTGAAGTGGAGAGAGGAAAGTGGGTTCTTATGATCAAGGAGCTCTGATTTTATTGATTGACTTTTCTCACAGTGGGTCTAGGGAGAAAGTGCTCTGACATGATAATTGATTTCAAGCATGAGGAGCCAGACTTAAATATTCATCACTAGAGAGCTCCCTTGTCAAGATAAAAAGACCTAGAGACAGTATATGACAAGAGAGACAGGGTAGGACTTGAGGAGGAGGTGAGAAGAAGGTGTTAGAATCTTAGCTCAGTGAGAGATTGAGGCGTATAGGAAAAGGAGGTTTACTGATTGGGGGCTTGATGATCAGGAACTAGGAGCGGTGATGAGGTGACAAGCTCTAAACTAGATGCTTTATTACTCCATGCAAATAGGCATGGTTAAGTAGACTACTACAAGTATGGCTAACAAGTGGTTGAGCAGAACAAAAAAGGCATGCATATGCATGGACAGAGAAAAGGCAACTGATTTGTTGGACAGGAGATGGGGCAGTAAAGTTGGACAAGACATGAGATGGGCAACATGTGTTGGACTGAACATAAATAAAAGCAACTATACTGGACATGATTTGAGTTTTACATCTGACTCAGATGGACTAAATGGTGGAAGTAGGGAGAGAAAGAGAGAAAAGGAGGGGGAGGAAAAAGGAGACTGAGAGCGGAGAGAAAGTTGACATAAAAATCTGACAGAAGGCAGGTCTATATTCAGACACTCATATCATGACCTTTATGAGAAGTGGATTTTTCCATGAAACTTTTAAGGATTTTCTAATTCACCATATACTTGGTGGTTCTCTGATTCTATCAATATACATCTCCAGCATAAATTCTCTTTAATTGAAGATGTGTAAATCACATGTTTCCATTCAGTAACTTCCAAGATAAGCTGTTTTACCCCCAAAAAGGTTTGAAATCATTTCTCATCTTGAATTATGTGCCCACAAAGTGAATTTTGATAGAATTATTAGTACCAGTCTTTCCTTCATTAGACTGTCGAGATGGTCCATATTGTTCACCACTACTACAATGGTAAGTAAACTTCAGATATCTGATGTTCAAGGAAATCATAGTATTAGGGCCAACTCCCTCGGAAACATTTTTCCTGATTAAAATCAAATGCTTGGAGCTTGGCATCTATTAAAGAAACTCTTGAAAAATGGTGCACAGTTAATCAAGAACAAGTTTCAAGAAAATAAGATGATTCAACACTGGAATAATATGGTCTGCCTCCCCATTGAATCCCAATTTCAAATCTCTTTTGAACAAGGAACCTTTTTCAAAATTAAAACGGTTGGACAAAGAATATTCCTCACTCACCAACAAGATAGCTTCTAGAACAGAATCTGGCCACATTCAAATCAAATGCCAAATGGTTTTCCCTCAATATTCTTTTCTGCTTTCATCAAGGTTATCTCCAATGCTCTCAGAGATCAAGCTCAAGTCAAAAGATGCTACAATCTTTGTCTGGTGGAAAGTAGGTTTCTTTTTTATCAAGCTGAGTTTTGTGTGATGTTTAATTAAGACCATTTTTCAAAGTACTCAGTAATTTTATTATTGAAAAAGATTTCATAATTAAAAGCACATGGTTTTGTCAAGAAGCATAACAATTTTTCTGAAAAAAGCAGTAATCATGTGATTTCATAGGAATAACAGTTTTCTTTTAAAAATAGGATTAATTTTAGATGGCTGATACATCTATTCCTTTATCTTGAGCTTCTTTCTTCACCAGGGGAGAGGAGGGGGCACTTTATAGGAAGTGCCATAGCTGAAGTTGACCCTGGTTTTGGTCTGAACTCTGTCAGAAGTCAATCACAAATTGTTTATGAATTATTCCTTTCAATGAGGTGAACTGGAGGTGAAATAATGATGAAGTGATATGCTACACATTGTGAAATTATCAATAACTTTTGTTGAATTTATTTTTGATTCTAGCTCAACTTAGTCATGACTATGGGATATAATTTCTCAATAAATGCATGTTACACAGACATACTGTTCAACAACCTGGGCCTTTCACAGCCAATCATCAATGTGTATTAGTCATGGGGTGTGAAACCAATTTTCAATTTGTCACCCTATTGCACTCGTGCGCGATAGGGTGACATTTTCAAAATCCCCTCTCACAAAAAACAGAAATGGAACATGAAATTGAGAATTTCTAAATAAATAAATAAAAACCATATTACCACAAAATGTGTGGTAATGCAACATGATGTCCAGCTGAACCCTGACACTTCACGGATTGACTTCAACTATTTTTTGGACTGAGAGGGGTACCGTTTTGACACATGTTGTGGTACAATTGTGGCACATTTTGGCTTTTGTTAGGGCAACTTCTTAGAGTTATTTGGATGCAAAAGGTAAAAAATTCAATAGTATAATACCATTATTAACCAATTTTTTTCAAAACAAATCTTGGCCGTGATGATCTGTTGGCACATTATCATCCTTCCTCAATACCTTTTTTGTACACTACCACAATTTCAATCAAAATATAGTCTGAATTTTCACCAGAAGAATTTTGTCAATTAAAGAACAGTTCAACTTAAATTACAAACTTGTTGTGGACATCTTTACTATACAGATCAAACTAAATTCCAGTAAAATTCCAGATGAGTTCAACATGGGTTAACCAATACTCCATGAAGGACAAAGCAAGATATAGGGGAGGTATCCACCAGAATTACGGGAAAAAGTTCAGCTATGGCACTCCCTAGAGAGTGCCCCCACCTCTCCCCTGGTGCTTTCTCCTCAATTCTTTTTATGCTTTGAATCTTATAATTTCACCAAAATGTATGAATTTTTTTACCTAAAGAAATACAACTTGTAATTGATATTGAAACTCTCATCTCTAATAAAAGAACTATTAGTATATTTGAAGTACTAATAACACTGACAATTTGTGTAGTTGAACTAAAAATCAATTAACAGTTAGTGTATCTAGAATTAATCTACACTAACAATTAGTGTATCTATAATAGGGGGGTTTACATAAGGCTTCTGTCAGTAAAAATTTAAGTTGATCAGCAGAGTGCATATATATAATTTAGTCATATCCTTACCCAAATTATCCGTCAGTAAGCAAGGCTTTGCACCAGCATCAGCAAAAAAACCAATGTGAACCCCCCTAATTAATCTAGGGGCTTCGAAAAACGACTCCCACAACCGGGTCAACGTCGATTTTGGGAGTCGTCAGTTGAATTCCGGCCGTGGGCCTGGGAGTTGTCCTCCAAATCCCAAAAAAATAAAAAAAACAGGTGTCGTTCTCCCAAATCCGCCAATAGACTGGGCGGATTTGGGAGTCGCCCTCATTGACCAGAAGGATACCCTTCCGATTGATGAGGTACAACAGCCTCATTGACCGGAAGGAAACCCTTCCGGTCAATGAGGAATTGTACCTCATCAATCAAAAAGAAATCCTTCCGGTCGACGAACAACAGCCTCATTGACCGGAAGGAAAAACTTCCGGTCAATGAGGTTTTTGTGCCTCATTGACCGGAAGTTTTTCCTTCCGGTCAATGAGGCTGTTGTTCGTCGACCGGAAGTTTTTCCTTCCGGTCAATGAGGTTGTTGTGCCTCATTGACCGGAAGTTTTTCCTTCCGGTCAATGAGGCTGTTGTACCTCATTGATTGGAAGGTTTTCCTTCCGGTCAATGAGGCTGTTGTACCTCGTCGACAAGAAGGTTTTGCTTCTGGTCAATGAGGAATTGTACCTCATCGAACGGAAGGAAAACCTCCCGGTCGACGAGGTACAACAGCCTCATTGACCGGAAGGAAATCCTCCGGGTCAATGAGGAGTTGTACCTCATCGATCAGAAGGAAAACCTTCCGGTCGACAAGGTACAACAGCCTCATTGACCGGAAGGATTTCCTTCCGGTCAATGAGGGCGACTCCCAAATCCACCCAGTCTATTGGCGGATTTGGGAGAACAACTCCCGTTTTTTTATTTTTTTTGGGATTGGGAGGACGACTCCCAGGCCCATGGCCAGAATTCGACCGACGTCGACCCGGTCGTGGGAGTTGTTGGTCAAAAAATCAGGAGTCGTTTTTCGAAGCCCCTTAATCTACAATAAAGGTTAGTGTATCAATACTTAGAGATACCATAACATTTAGGCCCCGTTTGGCACCGTCATAAAAATGGGAGTAATATTGAACATTTAATTCAATAAAAGCCACATGGTTGGCACAAATATAATAAAGTTAGTAGAGAAAAACAAGAGTACTACCTGCTTCATCATTTGTGACATCAGAATGGTCATGTGAGGCTGTCATTAGCATCACAATATTGATATTACACTTGAAACAGATATAAAGGGTAATAATGCTATTATGGCACTAGAGAAAATCCAATACATGGACTCTTATGTTGTCAATAATGGAGCAGGAAGCCTTTTTTTCTTATACACCAATTTTGTTACATTTGCGGCAAAAGTTTGGTTTTTATTGAATCGTATGTTCAATATAACACCCAATTTTATGATGGTGCCAAACAGGGCCTTAGTGTAGCTTGATTATTGATGCACTACATGTTAGTATATTAATTGTAGCCAGTGACCATCCAGAAAAATGAAAATGGGTATTGGCAACTTCCTTGTTTTTACCCAAAATTACAATACACTAATATCCAAAAACCATTTTTTAGTTAAGAAAAACAATTGATAACAGCATTTTTTCAGTAGTGTAACCCAAAATGCTAACAATGTACTACAATAAATAACCTGTTCTTGAATGTTCCGATCACACTTCCAGCATAATTGGCTGAGTTGAGGGTATCCCAATTTAACTGGGATGCAATCAACCTATGTAAATTTGGTTGGTTTCAAGTTTCAGCTGATGAAATGCAAGCACAAGGTACCTTGGATTCATATTAAAGAAGTTGAAAGAAACCATGTATAAATCAGCTGAGTCCATCCAAGTAAACTGGGATATACTCCAGAAAATTATGCTGGTGGTGCTGTTGTTCACATGTACCCTGAGAAGTAATATTTTTCACAGTATAAAACCTTGATGAAACTATGTATCTTGTTTGAAACTTGTTTATCAGAGAAAATGAATCCAACAAAGTGATTATAGATCCAGCCAAAACAATAATGAATAAATAAGTAAAGCTGGGAGACAAAAATTTTAGTAATCACAAATATTATTTAGCCCAAAGATCTTATTGTAGCCATTCAAGAACAGTTGAAATTGTAGTGGTAGTGATAACTAGATTATATTTAGATTGATGTTTGGTTTCAGATTTTGACTGTTTTTAGATGTGAAGACTAGTGTTTTTTGTGGAGAGTACGTAAATATGTAGGCTAAAAATATAACGCGATTAATATCAAAGTATTATGATCTTGCAAATATAAATGAGTTTGTAGTGATGGTGGATCAGAAACATTGGCTACCACCGATAAATATCTATGATAGTATTCTAAATAATGTAGATCGGAGAACATCACGTTAATTGTACGACATCTAATGTTGTCAATAGTGGTGTGTATGAAGATGACGGCCAATCGGACTTGTGCTGGTGGGGCAATACTGAGAGTGTTATCCATCGATGTCGAGTCTGATTAAGATGTGTTTGCCGCTGTTTATGATTTGATCGATGTGGCGCTTGATGGGTATATAAGCAGTGATCAATTGATTGTTGGCGGGAAGACATCTGGAAAGCCCTCCGCTTATAAAGAACTTGTCTCTGAAGCTGGACGAATGAGATGAGGGTGATGATTCCCTTTCTTCCAGAGTGTTTCCAATGAGATGTGGCACATATTGATTGCATGGCTCAGCTTTTCGAAGCTGATTAGCTCAGAATGCGTTTGTGCATTGGTCTTTCAAACTACAAGGGTGTTGGTTGAGCTGCGATCATGATTGAGGTGAGCTGGCTAGTGGCACTTGTGCCACGAGTAGCATTCCGATGAGCTGTTTTACAGACCTTTCAACATGGCAGTATGATGAGTATGCCGTCCTCAGCTTTTATTAGGCGTGCTCATTCTTGCTCAGTAGGATGCCACAGCGAAGGCTTCTTGAGCGCAATCAGTTAAATATTTCTTGAGACTTGAAGAAAAGAGCTTCTGATTCAAAGGAGCGCCGGCGACCAATCGCTGCGGCGTAGTCGGAGGCCGACTAGACTTGGAGCCCAGTCCGGCCCCGACTGAGCCACTCGTTCACGGTTCACCCGGCAGTCGTCGTCATGTCTTCGCATCCGAACGTCAGCCCCTTCTCCGGCGAGCCATCCATCCTCGACGAGCGGGCACTCAGCCTTCCACTCTACACGAAGCTTACCGGTAAACGAATCGTACTTGCCTCTTCTTCGCCGAGGCGTCTTAAAATTCTGCGGGATATCGTCGGTCTTGTCTTCTTAATCCAGTGATTCGCTATGTCTTCTGTCTCATGCTAATTTGTTTTTCTTGAATGGTCTCCTGCTCCAAACAGGGCATTAATCCAGAGGTCATTCCCTCGAGCTTTGAAGAAAACCTCGACCATTCATCCTTTGAGGATCCCGAGTCTCCTGAGGCAAAAGCCCTTCGCTATGCGGCAGCCACCGCTTCTGAGAAGGCTATCGATGTCTACACTCGGCTCGTAGTCAGTTGTCAACCTCTAACAACCGTACTCTCAGATTGTTAAAAAAATTCAATCTTGATCGCAAAGTTAACATCACCAGATCAACCTCCAGATCTGGTCATTGGAGCAGACACAGTCCTCCAAACCTTTTTTCCCGGCCCAGGCGAGCTTCCTAAGATCCTCGAAAAACCAGATTCTCCGACCAATCATTTGTCTATGCTCGAGGATCTGATGAATGCACCTCCAGAGACTCGAATCACAGCGGTGACTGGAGTGGCTGTAGTATATCCCACCCTGGCGAGCCCTGGTTACACCGTTAAGACCTTTGGAGAAACCAGTCGATTATGGTTTGGGGAGGTCGGCAGAGAAAGCCTTGTAGCCTAGTTAGTATGGTACTCTTTCACATTGTATTGGATCATGCCTTGCGCAAAAGAAAATATCTGATTTTTTGTTGTTGTTTTCAAATGGGTTTGATCTTTTTGGTTTCTCAATCTATTAGTGTAGCCCAAGGTGAAGGAATCGATAGAGCCGGTGGTATTTCAGTTGAAGGTGTAGGTTCACAACTTATTCGAAGGATAGACGGTGATTGGAACAATGTTGTACGTTTGTTGAATCCTAACACCTTTGCGGAATTGATGTTCATATTTTGATTCAACTAACTTACTCAACCCATCAATGGGCACCTCCATTCGGATATCTAGGTAGGATTTCCAGCTTATGCATTTGTCCAATTCCTCAAGAAGTTGATGGGGGAAGATAGCGATTTTTTGGATGATTAAATGCTTTGGTCATCACAAAAGGCTGGAATATAACTATGATACTAGCAAATAAGAGAAGAGTTGTCGAGATGCTTGACTGAAGCGCCCACTTGATTTGAGCAAAGAACAAGAAGGCGAGCACGTTAATTGGCCCTAGTCGATATACCGGATGCTCTGTTGGTAATTTGAAGCGCCTGTGTGATCATAGGAGTCCGTTTGGACGAATGAATACTTTGGGAGTGCCTCCAATACGAAGTGATAAAATTCTGGGATCCTGCCCGTTTGAGGCATCACTATCAATTTCATCAATTTCTTATTCATTTCTTATTATTCATTATCAATGTGTTGTTACTCCCACGAACTGACCACTTTGTATCTAGACTTTATTGACTCTCTGACTAGGTTGAAATAACACCATAGGTTCTGATCCACCCGAACTTAACAAAGTCCCTACCTTGTGCCTTGCCCGAGGGGCCCGCCGACCCTAACTTAACCAAGTCCCCCTATCAGAGGGCCCTCCGAAGGAGGGACTTACGCGCTATGTGGACCCCGCGGCCTGAGAGAATTTCAACTTTTGGTGGGGACTTTTTTAAAATCAACCTCCTGCATGAGTCTCTGCGACATTTTCGAAATAGTTTTCATTTCTGGGACGGCCCAAGCTGTCCTCATCTTTCTACTAATTTTTTACATCCTCAACCCCTCTTGTAGAGCTACAACCAGAGTTGTAAAATCATTGATTTCAGATCCTGTACAGTGCAACATGTGCGGCACAGGATGTAGCAAAGGAAATGAAGTTATAAAAACGACATTTGAATGCCATTAAACACCCCTAATATTAAGTAAAAGACATGGAAAGATTCCTGTTGGTATCGTGCATCTTTTGTTCCCCTGCAACTCAACCACACAATGTGTTGTGATGAAGCTATGCTGGATTAAAAAAGGCCAAGTTCCTAATTATTGCAGGCCACAGGGTTGGCTTAGGGTGTAAGTCCCTGCGGGACAGCGCCCCCCCCCCCCCCCCTATGATAGAGGGACTTCGTTAAGTTAGCCGCCGACTGCAGAGAGGGACTTTACAAGCAAGTGGTGTTTTCACAGGTGAGAGCCCAAGTGGCTTTAATTCCATTTGGCAGAGGAAACATATCACCCTCCCAAACCAACACCTTCCGCTACCCCCAATGGCCGCCCTTTGGACCATCTTGGAGGCCTGATTCTCCTCTTTGACATGCTTCTGAGCACGTCCTCATGCCCTCCATGACAAATCCAATTCCATTTGATTTTGATGCTGGTCTTGGATTGAGCTGCCATCAGTCCATGTATTATTCCATTCTTCACGGCACGGTCAACTGTATCAAAAGTTGCCATTGTATTTATGGATTTGAATTGATTTACCTTACCCTCAAAATGAATTGTACACCAGGTTCCTTATCAATATTTTTTAATAAAAATTCAAGCTCCCGGTAGAGCTTTCAAACCACTGGCCATACCACTTCATGTCTGGATATGTGTGCAATGGGACTGCCAGGTTGGCAGAGCCTTGGGGCCAAAGGCCCTTGTTCAAAATGCAAAATTGGAAAAAAAGAAGAAATACAGGAATTGGAATGTGGGGTGCTCAGGCTAAATTTCCAGATTTATCTGCAGGCCTCTCTGTGAGACAGAGAGGTCTAGTTAAGTGATCCACCAGTCCTTCTAATGGCCCTTTTCCCCTCTAGCTATCTCATCCGAGGCTAAGCATTTCATCCCTCAGCAAGACAGAGTTAACTTTCTCTAATCAACAACTTCAGTCTAGCTTCCTCTAATGGCACTGGAGGACTTCCCTTTGATCTAGAGCCCCCCTGCACAGCCAGAGTTTGTTTGCAGCCAAAATGCTAGATTTTTGGCTTTTTGACATGTAAATCAAGATCTGCAGCCCCTGCAGATGGCCACATGAACTCCTCCACTTCTGGCTACTCTGCCATCTTAATGTGTTGTTTGCAATCAACCAAAAAAACTGGATTTTCCACTTGTCTCAGATATTAGTTTCAACACAAAGTCTATGCTGGTTAAAAGACACTAGTCTCTTGCTCTAGGAATATTTGGAGATGATTTTTTTGAGTAGTGGTGTATGTATTTCAGTCTGAGGGTGTTGCCACAACACACCAAATCTGAGGATTTTGTGTAAATTGTGATATTTTTTGTCAAAAACTGTCATGAATCATTAAATCACCTGTACCATAAATTCAGACCCACAGACTGGCCCTAACTTAACTAAGTCCCTCTATTGGAGGGGGGAAACTCCGAAGGAGGGACTTACACCCTAAGTCAACCCCGTGGCCTGAGAGAATTAGGAACTTGGCATTTTTCAATCCAGCATAGCTTCATCAGAACACATTGTGTGGTTGAGTTGTGGGGAGAAAAAGATGCCTGAAATCAACAGGGATCTTTCCATGTCTTTTACTTGTTATTAGGGGTGTTTAATGGCGTTCAAATGTTGTTATTATAACTGCATTTCCTTGGCACTGCACAGGATCTGAAATCAATGTTTTTACAACTCTGATTGTAGCTCAACAAGAGGGGTTGAGGATGTAAAAAATAGTAGAAAGATGAGGACAGCTTGGGCCGTCCCAGAAATGAAAACTATTTCGAAAATGTCGCAGAGACTCATGCAGGAGGTTGATTTTAAAAAAGTCCCCACCAAAAGTTGAAATTCTCTCAGGCCGCGGGGTCCACATAGCACATAAGTCCCTCCTTTGGAGGGTCCCTGCGGGACAGTGTCCCCCCTCCAATAGAGGGACTTAGTTAAGTTAGAGACTGACCATATTTCAACTAGTCTATTTTAATCTTCCTGGCTGGAGTGAATAAAATCATCAGCTCTTAGCTACTTCTGATCCTAAGACAACACATTAGCCTTGTCTTTGTCTCTATTTGAGTGCACTTCATACCACTCCATTGAAATTGTAAGCTCTTTCAGCCTAGTCCAAATTTGGTATCAACCAATGTTTCCCTTATGACTCTTAATTTGCAACAGATCTAAGCCTGATAAGAGATTGCTACACATTGTTTTCTCTGACATTAGTTTGCCAAAACAAATAAGTAAATTGTTGTTGGTTCTTGTTCAGTACATGAATGGCCAGGTCTTTCAAACTACCTGTAGGCTGTAGCAACAGTAGTAATTCATACATACCTGGAACATTCAAACTTGTCCAAGTCCCTCAGCAGCAGCACTCCTCTTGCAAAGCAAGAGGGACTTGAGAGCTATCAGGTTTTCTGGCCTGAGAGCTTCCACCAAAAATCTAGATTTTTTTTATCTTATTTGTTTCACTTTTCTCACAAGATAAAAACCTCCACCATACAGAACTGTGTCAGGCCTTCATCTTGTGCTAAAAATGGCCTAACCCTTTTTTTTATACCTCAAACAAAGAATTTTCCCCAGAAAATTTCTGAGGTAATGCAGTAAGTAAATACATATTTTCAGTTGTTTTTTGCTATCTGACCATTGGAGCTTGCTGAAAAAACTTTTTTTTTTCTTCACAAATGAACCACAGCATACATCCAGTATCCCAGAAGAGACTTAATTTGCCCTGCACCCCAATTACTCCTCCACCAATTTTTGTTTCAACAGTTTCAACATGAGGGTGCCCGCCGCCAACAATAACAGACCCTGGTCAAATCTCTCCAAGCTTGATATGGCATGCCACAGTTTGGCCTCATAAGGCTACAACCCCAAGAGCTGGATGCTCTTATTCCTAATTGGTTCCTCAGACTCAATCATGGCAAACCAACAATGTTTTTGAAAAATGGGTGGCCATTGACACTGGCCCTACTCCAATCAATCTGTCCTCTTGTATGTAGACATAAAGTGGCCAGGAACACTGGAAGCAATTCATTCTATCCAACTTCAAGGTGAGCTTTCTCCGCTTGTTAGGATCCCTAAGCACAGTTTTTTTATCATGCCAATGGGATCTTCATGTGTTAAGCTGTGGTACCCTTTTGGGTGTTTTCATGGACAGATCTGCAAGCAATGGGTATAAAAAAGCAAGGGGTTGATTTCTCTTAAGAAAACACAAGGGAAGAAAAGGTTGGATGATGTGCTGCTGTGGAGGGCGACATTTTGTGTGTACATACAATCCGGCTAGCAATTGTTGGTTTGGGAGGGTGGGGGAAGGCATGCTCATGGTGATTTTCAAAAAATAAAAAAACAGTCAAAAAGTCGTTAAACTATCAACTTCTCTCAAGCGAGAATTACGGTATAACTTATAAGCCCCTACAGTGACTCCATCCCCTCAGGGGCTTTGTTAAGCTTGCGGAATATTACTTCTGCTACATATTTTCCCCTCACGAAAGGAGTTCTCACAGTGCTTTAACATTTCTTGAAAGCTCTGTGGTTTGGATCTTGAAGTCAGGCAGGTTTATCCTGCAAAGGCTTCAAGTTAAGATTTTTGAGAAACAGTTCAACAAGTGCGTTAAGGATGTAACTAGGAGGTTTAGAAACAAGACCAGCAGGGTTCAAACCAAGTATGAACAAAAACAAACATATCGTTGAATGGTGAAGAAGCCTCTTTGAAATTTGACAGCGGCCAAGAGTTGATGGTATGATTAATAGATGCCATTCCGGCACTGCGTTGGTATGGTAGTGACGGAGAGGAGCTGTGATGAAAATCAGGTGTATTTCAGATTGGTTTGGCTGATGAGCTTAAGTGTCAGATTCGGAAAAGAAAAAAAAAAAACCAACCACAACGACCACAATGGGTTCTTCAAGGTCATTGAGGATCAAGGTCCTACTGCTCATCGATACCGCTTTCTTCTTCCTCGAACTCATCGGTAAGCAAACAACTATCCACAACCAAGCACCAGTCACACTCACACTGTCCATCCGCTCTCTCTATCCAGTTGGTTACTCCGTAGGAAGCTTGGCACTCGTCGCTGATAGCTTTCATGTCAGTCTCTCTCTCTTCTTTCATGTCCCCATTACCATCAGAACACTAATTAGTGCCCTCCCTCTCAGATGCTCAACGATGGTGTGTAGGACTCCCTGTCAATCTCTGAAACCTCCAACTGATCATTCCTCAAGCCAGTCTGCTCCTTATTGGTCGCACTCTATGCAATCAAACTGACCGGGAACTCCAAAAAAAGTCATGAATATTCTTACGGCTGGCAACGTGCTGAGGTTTTGGGTGAGCAGTCAACCAGTCAGCTGTCCTCCACAACAAGGCTAAATATCCTGTTTTTCTCAATCCTCAGGTGCCCTGATCAATGGCGTCTTCCTACTGGCTCTATGCTTCTCCATCTTCCTCGAAGCTATACAACGAGTCTTTGACCCAATCAGTCAGTCCTTCCCAGCCCTACCAACCTCCTCTCCTATTGACCTAACCTCTCATCCAACCATTACGTTCTAGACATTTTGAAAGCACCCTTGGTTGTCCTCGTCGGATCCTTAGGTCTAGCCTCCAATATCGTTGGCTTACTCTTATTCCATGGTGTGTTCTACCATTTCAACACTGTCTCGGATACCACTAATCTTATCATCCCTTTCAGAACATGGTCATGCACATGGAACCGGTCATTCGCACTCACACTCCCATTCAGATCATCCTCATATCTCCGACCACACCAAAAAGGATCACCATCACCACCATTCAAGCCATCCTCAACAAGCCCCTCAGCTTGGAGCAGCTCATGAAAATACTCCACTTTTGCTCTCAGCGCCAGCACCATCATCTTCCACACTTACACGACAACCTTCCTCCAACTCGATATCATCTTATGACTCCTCGTCAAGCGGGACCATCTCCCCCAAGCCTGACAAAAGCCACTCACTGATATCTGTCCATCCTGCCCAAACCAGAAACAACATCCTTCGAGCTGCTGAAATACAGCGTGATCACCTCACTCACCATCGCTCCACCTCGCGCACTGAGCCTCCTCATCCTATCAAAGCCGACATCGCCAGCACTCTTCCTGCTCCGTCTATCAATGATCCCGAGGCTGCCCATCCACATCATCAATCATCCCATTCACACTTACACTCACATTCACACTCACACTCACACTCTCATTCTCACTCACACATGAACATGCGCGCCATTTTTTTACATGCCTTGGGAGATGCTCTCGGTAATGTAGGCGTTATTCTAACGGGACTGTTGATATGGCTCGTACCCAGGCACGCTGTGAGAAATGATTGGATTGTTTATGCAGATCCTGCCATCAGTCTAGTGATCACCGCAATCATCTTTACCTCAGCATTACCATTAGGTATGCCTTAATTGCTTTTGCACATCCCCATCCACAAGCGCTCATTAACACCGATCTATGGTTCATTTAAAAGTGAGATCTGCAAGTCTGATCCTACTACAGGGAACTCCCTCTCACGTCAACCTCGGCAGGGTTCAGAAATCGCTTGAAGCCATTGCGGGGGTTTTACAGGTTCATGGTAAGGTCTTGGTCTCTACTACTGTGGCACTAGTTGCCCTTTGGAGCTGACCAATAAACCAAATTGCAGAGCTTCATATTTGGAGTTTATCGGAGTCCAAGCTAGTAGCTTCGGTGCATGTGTTGATCAAGAATCAAGGTGATTTCGTCACCATCAGTCTTCACATACGCAAATGTCTCCATCATTACGGTATTCACTCCAGGTAAGCCAAGACCACGAATATGAGTCTTGGTTCAAGAACTTGAACCCACTCACCATTTGCTTTCAACACAGTACCATTCAACCCGAGATCCTTTTAGAGGAACAAGTTAAGAGTCTCAGGGCGATGTCAACATCCACTTCAGGGCCTTCCCCCACTCGCTCGCGTCCAGCCTCTGCCCCAAAAGCTGATCTTCCGGATGTACGTTTTTTATTCTTATTTTACCATAACAAACAAACAGCTGGACCGCAAGCCAAGACCCATTATTAAACACTAGTACATTTGAATGCTTTGACAGCTGCTCGACGTGGATGGATGCCTGCAGCAATGCGATGAAACATGCGACCAGGAAGCTTGCTGTCCCCCTGGTAGTGTACTGTCCCGGGCTGCTGCTGGCGATTCGAGTGCTTCGTGAAGAGCCCATCAGAACCTCATGAATTCTTTCAGCTTATACATTTCTTGATCTTCGTTCTTTCGCTTTTTCACATGCGTGTCCATATGCTCTTCTCTTTACCATGTTCAAATTCCCAACTTACATTACAGATATTTTGTCAATCGTTTAATAGTTTTTTCCTCTTCTTTTCCTTCCCCTTCTCTTCGGTTTGTCTATCCAGTGCTGGATCTTCAACACATCCGTATAGTGCATAGAAGAGTAAATATACAATCGAGCTACGTAGAAAGTTATTGAATCTCACCTTTTGTTGGTTGACCTCGTATGCTGCTCTACACTTGCCCAATGATGTAGAACGTTCATACATGGTCTTGAGGAGTTTGTTGATTTCCCTGGCATTAGCGCAATTTTGTGGCTCTGATGGTTGTTGTTCCTAGTCACAAGACACATGAGATGGAGGGAAAATGTCAGCCTGCTCCTATTCAGAGCCAACCTGACTAGAAGCAATAACAATATAAAAAACATAAAAAACTATTAAAAAGAAAAAAAAAAACTATTAAAAAGAAAAAAAAAACTATTAAAAAGAAAAAAACACTATTAAAAATCTTGGAATGAAGTAAAAACACTAGTACAAAGGAATAACAATGATAACCCATACTAAAAAGCACCATATAACATTTTTTTAACCTTTAATAACTAATTACTACATTTACTACATATGAACATACATATGTTTGTTCATAAATCTTTTATGACTTATCTACCCTTGGGAAAACCTTGAATATTGTTTCATATTCTTCATTTTTGAGTTAATTAACCTAGGGTATCTCTATGAGAAATAAAGAGTTTTGGGGGTCTCAGGGTAAAAGCTGTGACAGCTGTGTGAAAGGACCATCTTGTTTTCCTTTATCTACTAGTTGTTTTCCAGTCTTTTTCCTTTTTCTCAACCTGTTCTCTTCCACTCAACTTAACCTCAGGTTTGACCCCACTTTGCTCCTTTCCCAGATCCCTTGGCTGACTTAACTCAACTGTACTTTGTCACAAAGTTTATCTTCTTCTCACAATCTCACTTACACCACCCCTGGATTATAACTCCTTCAGGTAGTTTGTCAGTTCTCAACAGTCACTATTGTAGCAGTGATTACAACCACATTACTTATGAATATTTATCAATTATGAATATTTATAGTTCATATGGGTCTGGAAAATGTGAAAATACTGCAGACATGAGTTAGAAGACTCACACATGTCTTAATAAAGTGACACATAGATGTGTGGCACATTTATAATAACTACAGTTCAAACTTATGTACAATGTCAAAAAGAACTGAAATAATTATACTAGACACTTATTTGTGTGTCAGAAGAACTCTACCAAACATTCTGACAAGCATGGTTGGGTTATGTCAACGGTGTAACCAATACGATACATGTATTGTATCTGATAACAGATACGTCTGAAATACATGTATTTCGATACGATACCGTGTGTATTTGCACCAATACACCATGTATTGTATTGTATTGGGAGTAAAAATACACAATCTTGGGAAGATGTGCATCGTATCTGAAAGCAGATACATGAAAAATACATGTATCATATTGGTTATGCTAGCACTGCCTTAGTTCAAAAGAATGTACATGTGTACATAGAGCAAAGATACAGCTACTGAACTGACCTATACAGTTGCGCAAGGCATACCCCGCCCGCAAATTATTTTGGGGCCGGCTCAAACCACGCCCCGGATTTGGTAAAAGGACGCCTCCGGTGAGGCGTCCTTTGGCGTGCACGCCACATTCCGGGCGTCCATCGACCATGGACGTACCGGTCTTCCACGTCCCCGATGGGACGTGCAAGGCTGGGCACGCCCCATGGGTGGGGCGTGCATGGTCGTGCATGTCCCAGATCAAAGGGCGTGCCGAAGCTGGCACGCCCTCGATCTGTGGTGTGCATGCCGATGCACGCCACGGGTTGTCCACGTCCGCCTTGGAGGACATGGACGGGGTTAGCAGTCCAAACCGAAGGCGAGCGAGATGATGCACGCCTGAAGGGGCGTGAGAGCAATCTCTCCTCATCCCTCCAGGACCGGTCGGTCTTGGAGGGATAAGGAGAGAGTGTACTCTCTCCTCATCCCTCCAAGACCGACCGGTCCTGGAGGGATGAGACTGTGGTTTCTCTTTCCTTGTGTGAGGCAGAATATTGTGCCTTGACTGATTTCTCGTGCGAGTTATTGTGGATGAAGCAGTTCCTGCTTGAGGTCAAACTTTCGCTCAATGATTCGCAAACGATCGTTCACAAAGATAATCAAGGATGCATTGCTGTTGCCAATTTTGAGGCAAACACAAATGCTCGACGAATGAAACACGTCGAAATACAACTTCATTTCATTCGTGAGGTCATACACAATGGCAAGATTTGTCTTCAGTACACTCCGACCAATCAAATGCTAGCCGACTTTCTTACTAAGGCGGTGCCGCTGCCGGCTCTAGTGCATTCTCTCACCAAACTCGGTCTACTTCGCCCAGAAAGCAGGGGGGTGTTGATATGTAAATCTCGGACATTTCTACGCTCAAACCTACACCAAGCTTATTTATCGATGACATCATCTGTCGTCATCGGTCAAAGCGTTCTCATTGCCTCCACGCTTCTACCTCTCTTTTTCCCGGCAAAAGTCCTTCGCTCAGTCCTCCAACTCTTGCTCGAACCCTTCCATTCTTCCCTATATCTTCTCACTCTCATTTCCTTTTCCATCTTCTTTCTCTGGGGAACTTCGAGAACATCATCTCTCGACTCAAATCTTCCTTTTACTCAAGACTTCTTTCATCATCACAAGAAGCCTTTTGTTCCTCAACCAGACACACTTCATCGTGTCCACCTTACTCTTACAGCACATCCCTTCCAAAAACATTCTTCGCCGACAAACCAATAGTGTTTCCCTTCTTCATCAGTCACTCGCCGATTCATTTTGCCAAATCACAGATTCATTGGCCTTCCCTATCGTAGGTTCTCAATCGGCTCATTCAATTCACCTGATCTCAATTGACACTTTTCTTTTCTTAGTTCTTTATTGCTTTGTTTCTCGCACCTCTTGTTGCTCGTTGTCTCTTTTCACTATTGTTGTCTCGCTTGAATGTACTACTCTCTTTTTATTTCATATCTTCTTATTTTTGTTATCTTTTTACTTACTCAGAAACCCATTCTTTAAGATTGTCAATTCACACAAGACCAATTGGTCTTGGAGGGAAGGGATGAGGGAGGGTATTTCTCCTTCCTTCCTTCCAGGACCGATCGGTCTTGGAAGGAAAGAAGGAGAGAGTGCACTGTCTCCTCCCTTTCCTCCAAGACTGATCGGTCTTGGGGGGAAGGAAGGAGAGAGTGCTCTCTGCCATCCCCTCCAAGACCAAAGGCGGACTTGAACGCCTGGGCTTGGACTAGCCGAGGCGTCCTCGGGGGATGCACGCCTCAAATCAAGGCGTGCATCCACCAAGCAGGACCCAGTGGCCGGTCACTGAGCCCCTTGGGTCCTCCTGTCTGGGGCGTGAACGCCTTGGTCGAAGGCGTGCATCCAGGAGGACGCTATAATCGGGGCTTGCGAGCCTCGCACGCCCCCAAATGGGGCGTGCTTTGGCGTGCACGCCTTTTGGGGTGTCCTTTTAGCAAAAGGGTGGCATGCATTTAGCCGGCCCCATTATTTTTGGGTGCGCGGGGCCTTTCCCCGGGGGGAAAAGTACATGAATTTTTAATTTTATTGTATTTTTGGACTCGCGCGGCTCTGAAGAGCTTAATAATAGGGGGTTTCAAACTTGAGCCAGGTCGACTTGCCTGCCAATTGGCAAGTCGCTCTGCACCTTTTTTCTGGAAGATTGACTTGCCAATTGGCAAGCAAGTCAAGTCTCACTGCAAGCCTCAAACACACAGTATAAATGAATTTCACTCATCACTCAACAGGAAGCCTGCAGAGTGACTTGCCAATTGGCAGCCAAGTTGACTTGGCTCAAATTTGAGTCCCCCTAATATATGGGCTTAGAGTTTGGCCCGGTAGTTTTTTTTTTTTTTTACATCCATGGTTTGGACATTGTGCTATAAATCCATACTTAACCCCATAAATATGTATTTATGGTTTAGGCACTGGTACATAGTACCATAGAGTTCTAGAGGGGCTTACTTGGACATTAAACAAGTTCCGAAGCCATAATCTGACCCAAATGGGTGGGTTTTTGCCCTAAAAATTTTTTTTTCTACATTTTTGGCCCCAACCTTTTGGACACGGCCAAAAAACAGTGCCGGGTTATGCCTTGCGCAACTATAGCGCTGCCTGACTCACTGGAATAATATATAAAGACTCCCTTCTTATCACAAAGGAAAGTCAAGCATTCTTACACATTACAGTTTATTATTACTTTATTTACCAGTGCTACATTAGTACTAGTCATAAACCATAGTAAGCTGTCTTACTCATAGAATCTTCCTTTTGACTCCATTGCCAGAACTTCAGCACTCTTCCACCACCTTATCCACTCTTTTCTGAGCGCTCCAAACACAGTTCTTACCATTTCCAAGCCTATAGGATCTTTAATAGTCCCAGTGAGTCCTTTATTCCGCTATTATTTCCTACTCTGAGTACCTTATTGGACCTGACTACCAGGGATCTGCACCACCCCTGCTATTCAGGTCCAGATTATCTTTTTTTGGGAGGGCATGTAAAAACCCCTGTCTACAGGCCCCTCCTTTTTTAGTAAATTAAACTTTATTAAAACAATTCCTTTGGAATTCAAACATCTTATACCTTTTTTTTGACACATTTTTTGCTCGATAATTTACTTTTGCACCTAGTGTAGCTAGAAGGTTAAGTCCTTGGCAACACTGTAGCTGACAGAAATCCCTACACTAGGTTTACTTGTTTGGATAACTCTTCAAACTACAAGATTGTGGTGGACAATGCAGTAGGATATTATTCACAAATGGAAACTGTACCTATCCTGTTGGAAACCTGAACTGAAGCACCCATTGTCCCTGAGAAAGATCTTGATGAGTCTGCCATAGTTACTGGTAAACTTGCTCTTAGGTATTCAATGCAGAGGGCCAAGCTGGTCTGTGCTGGAGGCTCATGGGGAATGCACTTCTTATCCTGAAATTTTGTACTTGGGCTTCAGCTTTGTGAAGTTAAATTTTTTTTAAATCAAAAATGAAATCTGTCTGGGAGACTCTCCCTCCACAACCAATCATTTTTAATTTTATATCTTTTTACTTATTTGACCAAATTTACAATTTGCTTCCAGTAATGAACTTGAAGTCATGTCCATAATTATTTATATGCAATGCATAAATGTATTTGTATTTAAAAACAAGATCATCTGTTCCAAAATTGGGGAGCCTGGGGATTCATGATGAAAAAAAAAGGGGAAACAAAATCCAACATTGGCCCATGTCAAAATAGTGTGACACAAACTAACACTATTCCAGTCATGCAAACTAAATTTCCAACACTGGCCCACATAGGTTAAATGTTTTGAGCCAATACAAAGGCTGCAGGGACTGTTTGGCTCACCACACCTATTCTTTTGGTTATATACTACATACTGAAAAGTCTTTTTAAGCTTTTGATTTAGTTTCTGTATTGTGAGTTGCAGGCTAAGGGGGCTTGACTTGACTGTTTATTTAACTTATCTGATTATCAATTGCTCAAGTCTTCAGATCAACCCGGGAACTGAATTTCCAAGACTTTATCAGAGGGGTAGATTAAGACGAATCAAAGAGTCCAATGCTTTCTACAATGCTGATTGTCCTTAATGAGCTTTATGTACATCCGTTATGGTTGGAGAGAATTTGCCGATTGTCTTGAGATGTGTCCTGCGCAAGTTATGATGACTGAGTTGGTGAAAATCCTGGGTCCATTGGTCCTTCTACAAGAAGTTAAAAAAAATATGACATCTAGTCTTCAGTGAGTGCTTTCTGGGTCTCTTCTCTAATTTGTCGTTGCTTTCTCCTTCACATCCGGTCGCATCTTTATTATGCTTGTTTATCCTGAACTCCGCATAGCAAAAGTTTTTTTTCTTGTTGGTATGAAACAATGGCCATACCCCTCCAAGCTACGGATTGGAGTTTTTTCCTTTTCTTTTGCTAGTGTTTGTGGCCTGGCGCGTGAGCAGAATCATGCCCACCCTTCTCCAAGTCAGTTTTCTCGTCTTCTATGCCGATGTTGTCCATGTAAACTGATTTATCGTCACTCATTAAAACCAGCCCTTTCCATACGGCCAGGATCGTCAAGAACAGAACAATCAAGTAGACCATAAAGACCATGATTGTCAGGGCGGTTTGGAATGCGTGGAACACACTCGATTTGAAGGTGTCACCAAGGAACTTGAGCGATAAAATCAAGCCGATATTCGGGAAAGTGGTCGCCCAGCATCCAAGAATTTCATTTAGATGCTTATGTATTGACAGAAGAAACGAAAATTCACCGTCAAAAGGAATCAGTCAGTTTGTTGACAGATCTAAATTGTACATCAGGATGATATTCTTTACGAAGTCTTGTCCAATACGGGATTGCGGCCATAATGAAAAGTAACGCCGAACAGCCTGTCAACATCGTCCCCAAAAAAACACATCCCGCTAAAAAACAGTGCGAATAGATATCAGTCGTTCCACCTTAACATAGAAATCCCCCAATTGAGGTTGCTCACCCTCTTTAGAATAACAAGCAAAACCGCTGAAAATGATTAGTAACTATGTAACTAGTGTATATTTGGTGATTTAACTTACAAAAAAAATCTCCCCAGCATTGAGTGAAATTAAAGAATGAATTGGGAACCTGCAAGAAATACAGGAATCGACATTAATCAATCACATAAAATCAACCTTCTCATTAAGAAGAGGTCTCTTACAGTTTTGATGCAATTTTACCCATGTTGAAAAGGACCAGAGCTGGATGATAAATAAATTGGTTTGAGATGATAGACCAGGTATTTATATTCAAGGTTGAGTCTCACCGGAAAATCCCTAAAAAGTCCAACGAAAGTTTAAGGGGAGATGAAGAAGCACAGATCATCAGGGGACCCGGATTCCTGTTGAAAGGGATTTGGACGAGTGGTTAGCAGCGGAGTACGTACCGGTGGTCCAGCTGCGATGAACGCTCCATTTGCCTTTCCAAAAACAGATTATCCAATGATAAGTTTCTGATCTTTAGAAGAGCGGAGTAAGCTCATTGTCTTCAAGCTTACCTGATGACCATCTAGATATTCGGTAGTCATAATCCTGAGTAAAAAAATTGACTATGACCCTCAAAAAAATTTGAGCATTCTGTATGAGCATACATTTTTGGTTAGATACTTACCAAGTAAAAGATGCACATAAAAGCGCCAGCGCCAAACATAAAGAGGCCAGTCACGAAGATCGAAACAGCTCTGGGATCTTCCAACGGCACGATACGAAGTACGTTGAATGTGACGACACCTGTCAAAAGCAGCGGGAACACCGGGAAGGCCCAAGCTGATTGAGAAAAAAAGAGAGAAGATATAAGGATCGGTAGTAAGTTAGCTATTTTGAACATCAAAATTCATGTTCCGCATATCGAGGCAATGGAAGTATACCGGGAGTCATAGCAGCGGTAGCTTTAATTCCCGCCCAAAAAAACAAGTCAGCGGTGTCGACCTTCAGTTAATCTTTCGCAAGTAGTGGGATACTCACGATTTCTTGGTGAAGAAAACCATATAGTCAGGACAGTGAACGCGACCCTGAAGTAGAATGATGAAGCTAAATGTGAGCACCGAGGAATAATCACCGTCAAATAAGATGCCAAAGAAAACACATACGTTATTGCAATTGCCACGTATATCCAAAAAAATACAATTAGCTCTTTGGCCGTTACTCCTACTCGGGCACTGATATATGTGCAGATTGAAGTGAGTTAGACTGACATCACAAATCATTTGAGTGCTTCCTTATTGGGCTGGGAAAGAATGGCAACATACCCAATTTGTTGCCATATGACAAATTCAACACAAGCCCGGAGGGATCGATAAACAACACCCACAAAAAAGATCCGCTGATAATTTAAGAAGTAGAAAAAACACGCGTACCCTGTATCGATAGATCATTAGCTCTATACGTGGTCAAAAGACGATAAGAAGAGAAGATTTGTTCGGAAGCTTACGCAGTTAACAGTTCCAACGATGATCGTTGCACTGTAGAGAATTGGATATTAAAAGTCAAAAGAAATTAACAGAACAGTAAAAATAATGATGGACGAACAAGACGAGGACGCAAGTTGGTATGAAAGAATTCTTATTGGGATCGAGTGCCACCCTCTTAAATTGTCTTGGGTATAAAATCGCTGTCACAATGAGACACCATGAGATGAATTTCAGAATCAGAGTGGAAGAAAGATAAATTATTACGAGTGAAGTTCATACCTTGAACAACTAGCAAGCCAGTAGTAAGTGAAAAGATAATGATGTTCAGGAGAAAGAGGGCAATTTCGATGGTGGTAAGGAATGCCGGGTGAGGCTTCAAATTGGCCAGGAGTATGTATCCGGTTGCAGTACCTGTGTACAATTTAGTCTCAGCTGCTGGTGAATGCGGTGAGACAACGGGATGGACTTACCAAGACCGACCGGCTGATTGAAAAATGGGAAGAATGGATGAGCTCTTCTTCAAGACAAGCAAGGAATTGGATGCAGATAACCTATCCAAAGATCTACTTACATAGGCTTGCCAAGTCATACCATGAATTCGTTTAGAAAAGTTTGAGACAGTGGGAACTGGTAAAACGGAGATTCGACGATTGATACGCGACATCCGCTGTTGGGCCCGAGAACCCAGACTATTCCAATGGTCGGAAGGCATGACTGACGCGATCAACGATGTGCGGTGGCTGGAACTGTCTAGAGTCCGTTTGTCAGATTCAATAATGAAGCATGAGAAAATAAGAAGATGAGTTGAACTGTCTATACTGAGATGCTGATAAGAGAATCTGAAAATCACATGTGGGGAGGTTCTGAACGATTATTTATACGAAGAGGAAGAAAAAAGAAAAAGGTATCTAGGGTGAGCGATAGTTGTGATGACTGAATGATAGTAAATGAAATGATGGCAACAGCCGTACCTCGACACCGAGTCGGAAGGTCGAGGATCAGGCAATCAAGACCCAAAAAGATAGCAGTAACGACCATCGATAATTTTTGAAGGTGGCGATGCTCTTACAGCAAGCATCCCAGTCTTTGTTTCTATCGGGAATCATGCGCACTCGCTGGCAAGGATCTTTGGACCATGTGTAACGAGATGTCATGACTCCAGAGTCTGAGCCCGGCTGGCAGCGATTAAGTTTTAAACTTTTGGACTGCGTCAAAGAAGCCAATGGCTTGTGGATTGTTCAAGTCAAGTGAACAAACGAAAAGACGATAACGAAGGAGTCTAGCAAGTGTCCTTAACAAACTTTGAAGTTTGACTCCAACTTCTTTCCATGCAATCTTTCTCATCATCCCAATCGTCCGATTGCAGTGCCCGTCCGGCATTCCTCCGGGCTCTAGGCAATCGGAGGAGGGTAGACATTTATTTCTTCCCGGCCAAGTCCAAGGCCCCCAAAGACACCAGGCTTCAAAGCTGTCCCGGGCGACCCCCAAGCAAAAGTTGGAGTGTTGTTGCTTCTCCATTCAACAAATCACACTATTCAAAGTCGACAACCTATTTCCAGCCAAAAACAGAATACGGCGCGTGCAGAGAAAGTCAGCATTGAATTGAATCAAATCGAAATCAATAATTTGTGTGTTGATTCTCAAGAAGACAAAAGTGATCTTCAGAATAAGAATGGAGAGGTGATCTGGAATGATAGAATGGAGGACTTCCCTTCAATCTACACCCCCCTGTAGAGCCAGATCTAGTTGGATGCCAGAGTTTATTTGCAGTCAAAAAGCTAGAATTTTAGCTTTTTGACATGTAAATTAAGATCTGCAGCCCCTGCAGGTGGCCACGGGAAGTCCTCCATTTTATCGGATGCCATAACCTTCCGCAAACAAACTAAAGATACTCATGGGCATATGTATTTGCAGGGGATGGACCAAAAAATGATGATCCAAAATCCAAAGGCCAAGGTAGAAATCACTTGCCATTGTTCTGTATCAATATCTTCAATTCTGAACAGATATTGTGCCCTGACAATTTTGAGTTCTAACCTGTTAAATGTCTTGAGGATCAACCAATTTTACATTCATTACTTGTGATAGTCGACATGTGTCTTCTGCCCATCGGAGTGAAGTGTGGGTCTTCTTTTATTGAAAGATCTATAAATTTTCTTATTTGTTTTTAGTTCTTCTTCTTCTTCTTCTTCCAGCCACTTAGGTTTTTTTTCCAATTAGTCAGAAGAGATGGGGATGACTTATTTTGAAAGATTTGTTGACCCATTATATTATTATTCAATGATGTATATTCATCATGGAAAGTCTGAGAACATGCGTAGTTTTCCTAGTGCGCACATCCTGCTGACTGAATCTTGTTCCTATGTGTGATCGCACCGTTGAACTCAGATTGAGAGTTTCATAACCCTAGAATGCCTTGTAAGTTTCAACCCCTATTGCTCCTCTATTTTGTTTTACCCAGTTCAGCAGTACATAGACTGGGGCTTTGAGAACCCCTGTGTCGGAGTCTGATTGAATTGATATTATTTATTTTGTTCCCAAGGAGTTATATTCCAAAGGGGATGTTTGTATGGACTGAGAAGTGGAATAGCTGATATGAAGCTGGGATTGGGGTGAGTGTATGCGGTATGGACTAAGCTGATTAAAATGGTTTTGAGCGAGTTTTAGCCAAAAAAGAATAGACACTGAAACAGTTTTGTCATCTGACTCAGTCTGACTTTCTGCCCACTCCCATCTTCCAACACCCTCTCTATCGCCTTCTCTCATTCTTCTTCTACTTCTTCATCGAAACTATCTACTCCAGCTTCCTGAATGCACTCGGCTTCGATGTCATCTGAAAAGGCCCTCGAACCAGATCCATTAACCAAACACTCAGTCGAAATCAACCAGCCATCCCAAGACCAGCCTCAACCAGTCAACCATTCACTACAACCACCCCAACCTGCATCGGCCTCATCATCTTCATTTCCTCAGTCAAACGAGATCCGGCCTCAACTATCTCATATACATTCTAATTCCCACAGTAATCCAATCACCGGTCTCATCCGTAAACAGACCTGGGTCTCATTACTCACTCCTGAGAAGAAGCTATCCCAATTAAATCCGACGTACAAGCAGTCATTCGATGCTATTGTCAAATCATCATGTTTGTCAAAATCTAACCTACCCATCTTAAAAATTGACACCTCACTCACATTTGCTTTTTTTTTGTTAAATTTCTCGCAGGGCTCAACGTGCTCCTGATTTTCATTCCAATCTCATGGATCCTTCACTTCGCCACCCCCCATCAGGATGCTGCCATCTTCACAACATGCATGTTGGCTATCATTCCCCTAGCCAAATTACTTGGCTTTGGAACTGAAGAAATCGCAATGAGAGTCGGGTGAGTGTTTTGTGTTGATATTTACCCTTGCTTTTATTAAATCCTAACTTACTCACTTGTCATCACAGTCAAACTCTCGGTGGATTACTTAATGCGACCTTAGGAAACGCTGTAAGCTTATCAGTCTTCCCATTCTTGACTTTTTGACACGTTATCACTGAGTACTGTCTTCTTGTTTTTGTTAAATATCTTCTCAGGTCGAGCTAATTGTCGCGATCCTTGCTCTGGTGAAATGCGAACTTGTGGTTGTACAATCATCGCTGTTAGGTTCCATCTTGAGGTTGGTCGCTCAAAACACCCCCCACGAATTTCCTCAGCTGTTTCCTGACATTAAATTCATCGCGTACCCTTCTTATCGTTTATTCAATTTTGCGATCAAGTAATTTACTTTTGGTCTTGGGAATGTGTTTCTTTGCGGGGTGACTAGTTGACCTTGACTTTCTCGATCACACAACCAGCTGATATCAAAATTCCTTTCTGCATTACCTTTTTTAAGAGGTGTTCGATTCTCTGAACAAGCATTCTCCATAATCGCCGCTCAGCTCAATTCATCTCTCTTGATAATGAGTGTAATAGCCATCTTGATCCCCGCAGGATTCCACGCGGCGTTTTCAAACTTGAACGATAGCGTTGAAGGTCCCGATGTACTGAAAATGAGTCGTGGGATTTCTGTGATCCTTTTGGTCATCTATGGTTAGTTATCCCTCCTTTCGCACTAACCTCATACTCGAGCTCATTCAACTGATCAAATCTCATTTTACTCCTTCTCAGCCGCTTATCTCGTATTTCAACTCTGGTCTCACGCTCATCTTTACACTCAAACCTCGACTTCACCTCGTGAACACGAAGGTCACACAACATGGACAGGCCACAAGATACTAAGACCGTCAAACTCAATCCGAGCCCAACAACCGTTTGCAATGATCCAGAATTCCGCCGAAGGCAGCAGTCATCCAGAACCAATAGAAGAGGAAGAAGAAGAAGAAGTGCCTTCTCTCAACGCGATCTCTGCCATAGTCCTGCTGGCACTTTCTACGGCTCTTGTTGGTGTAACTTCAGAATGGCTTGTTGATAGTATTAATGGTATCACTCGGACCGGCGTCATATCGGAGGCCTGGGTTGGATTAATACTGTTGCCCATTGTTGGAAATGCAGGTTTGTACTCTACGTTGTTGAAGTACTCAAGTCAGCTGATCTCAACATTGACAGCCTCTTTCGCCTTTAGCCGAACATCTTACTGCTGTTTCTGTCTCCGTTAAAGACAAGCTGGATTTATCGTCAGTGTTAAAAATAGTCTGAATCTTTATTCTGTGATCCTAATTGTTTGCACATCTTGATTGGGCCGCACTTCAGCATGGCAGTTGCCGTTGGTTCTTCAATTCAAATCGCTCTTTTTGTTGTCCCGTTGTTGGTTATCCTTGGCTGGATCATGGACAAACCATTGACGCGTGAGTTGTCTAAAGGTTCCATCACCGTCCTTTTTACTGACCATGTTTGACCCCTCGGCATTTCAGTGCTTTTCGATCCATTTGGTAAGTCAGATTTGCTTGTAGTAACTCGAAAGGTATTAACTTGCTAAGGCCCTTTGTCGGATACATTAGAGAGTATAACATTGTTTCTATCCGTGCTAATTGTCAAGTAAGCTTTCCCTCATGTTTCCAATGGCTTAGACCCAATCTGACATGATCCTTTTGACAGCTATACGTCAGTAACTGTGCTTACAATGTGTGTGGCCTGAACGAGGCTCATGCTGTCTCATACTTCTTCTGGTTTTGCGTAATGAACAGCATACAAGATGGCCGCGCCAATTGGATAGAAGGCTTCATCTTGATGTGTGTGTATGTGATTGTGGTAAGTAACGCATACTTTTAAACTCGAGTCAAAGGACAATCAACTAACTTAGCCTTTGTTATCTAGGCCGTCGCTTTCTTCTTTGTAAGTTTTGTTGCTTGTTTGGACGAAATTGGCTTGTTTCCAAAAATTCTTCCTCAACTAATTATCTTGACTGCGCTGCACTATACCTTCTTAAGTACCCCTCCAGTGCTCTCGACATTACACTTGGACTTAAGTGCAAATAGCTTGTGCGAACTCTTTCTGCGACCTGAATCCCTCAACCTGTGAGTCTTATCCGGCCCACACTTCCCTTCAGGATAACTATCATGAACTCTGCAAGCCACTGACGTTTCCTGTCGATTGGTGAATTCAGGCAAATTAGTTTGAAGAGATACACGGTGCTTTGGCGAACTCACATGCTGAGCTCTTGCATACTTTTTTTCATAAATACACGCTGATCTGAGATAGTATTCTGATCATGCCTTGAAGCTTCTGCATCACCTCCCATGATCATCATGCTTGAGGTGTGCAATATACATGCGTATATTCATTTGCAGCGTTTTATTATTCCCCGCGTCACCGTGGTAGGCTCAGTTTCCCCCCTTGTATCGTCAAGGCTTTTGTTTTCTTGAATTTAAGTTCAGAAGATCATGTTTAACGTTTTCGTGTTTTTACATCACTTACACACATACCTTTGTTGATTCAAAATTCGCGAACGCCCTCAGTCACCTTAAATTATCTTATAGTCCGTTGTATCTTTCATTTTTTAATCACACACATAAGACTTTTAGTTGGAAGTTTGCTAATGGAATATTCGGTGCTTTTTTTGGCGACGTCACCACCTTGTCTGTACATTTGAAATACCATGATTAATGTTGTCTTGACGGGGTGGAGTCGAGTGAAAGAGTCAGCATGAGATGACTGCTTAATTTTTGAAACCCTTTGCCATTATTGTTACAGAACTCAACACTTGTATTGTGTTTATACATACACTAAGGATACACAACTTCAAGGTGCAAAAATAAGTAGAGAAAGAAAATAATTACACTGAAATGCATGAATCATTCATAAGTTTTCTAGATGTTGGCTTAAACTGACTCAATGAAAAGAACACGCAAGAAACTGTCACCATTCCCCATACTTGACATAGTTTGATTGATTGCTCCCACCCACTCTCCGCAAAGCGGCATCCTCAATGATCATTGATACCTCCTTGTGGAATTGCATCCCGGCCCCAAACGTGCTACCGGTCCCTTGCGCCAACGCTTCTTTAGATCCGCTCCGAATCTTTCGATAGAACTGGAAAGTTATCACTAGTCCAAGTATTGCCGCACTCGCTTTTCCGGCGACTAAAAACGTTATAGCCGATTTGGCCCCGTTCTTGTCTTGGTCCATACTGCTGGTGGCTTTATTTGCAATACAGAGTAGCAAGTAAACCTGTAAAATAATACGAATGATTAGATGGTATTTTCTTTGCCTAAAGAAGAGGGTGTTTTAGAGCTTACTGAGAGATAAGACAAAAAGATGGCCAATGAGATCTTGTTTGCCCTACGTTCCTGACGGAAGCGTTGCAATAGATCAGCGGATTTCTGTTGTTTTACTGAAACACTTGGCAGGCTTGGTCCAGAAAATGGTTCGTCCTCCTTGGCTTGAAGCTCGAATATTGTGAGGGCGTTTTGGTCCAAATCAATTTCAGATTCACTGGCGATCTTTCTGATGGTGTCTTTCAGAGTTTTCAAGTGGAGGGTCACTAAGGGAATTGTGAGCTGGAAAAAGCAATCCAATCAGTCTCATTATTCGAGTTTCTTGTCAGCTTGAAATCATCAATCTACTCACAAAAAGTAGCAGGACTGCCCAAGCTATCCACATCTGTGCCACAAAACGAAAAGGTTGAGAAAAAGTGAACCTTGTCAGATTTGAACAAGTGCTGCATTCTTAACTCCAGACTTACCATTTGGCCCGTGAGAAGATAGCTCGCCAGTTTGGTCTATCACAGAATTGCAAAAGTAGCATTAGCAAAGATTATTCAACTGTAACCCTTTGCAGCCCTGCTTGCAAGCCTGTGGTGTAGAGATCTAAAAAAATAAATAGCCGACCTCATGTGGAATTATGTTCCGGATCGGAATCAGCTGGGGTAGGATATCGCTGGTTGCATTGAAATAATTAGGATCGTATTTTGAGGCTTGTTCCTGGAGGTTTACTTGAATCGAATTGCCCACATTGACCGCTTCTACTATGTTGTTGTGGGCCATGATAAAATTGAACATTTGAGCTGTTTTTTTAAAAAAGAAATCACGCAGATTCAGCTTGGGTTTGTTTTATGGCTACATACTGTAACGTCTGAATGAGTTTAGGAAAGTTGAAAAAAAGAGAAAAAAACTCAACATATCGTCATCACTAATGGCAACATTACCGCCACAAAGTTGAAAACCCAAGCTGAGGCCCTGTGAATAACTATGGGAAGACCTGACTCATAGGCCGCTTCAAAAACACCAGATCCGAGTCCCCACAAAAATACCCTTTTGTTTTTAAACCGGACAGTTTGTGAGTTCTGCTGATTCGGAGAGAGACTCAGATTCTTTTACAAAAACAAGAAATCACGTACCATCCTGCTAGGAAACATGGAAGCCATTCGATCGAAAGGATCAAGAATCTACTATCGGCACCCTACGGAAAAAAAAGCATCGGACGGATAACAGTTTGAGAGACGTCTGGGGTAAAATAAAAAATTCGATTAAGGGAATGGGTTAAAAAAAGTACACGTACGGTGACCCGAAAGATTGCCAAGAAAAAAGCGACTAAATCGGCGCTTAAACAAGCCGAGAATAAGCTGCCCATTATCAGACAAACCGTTCGAGTATTCAAATCCAGCAGGCCAACTATCAAATCCTTCTGGTTAAGTTGTTGTCCGAATATAGACACGCGATGGAAACTCGTTGGCTCTTATGTGTATGTGCTCACTTTTTGAAATCCTGATCAGCCAAAAGTTCTCTGTTTTACTGAGCAAGACTAAGCAGAATACTGATAATATAATTTGGCTTTGTGTAGTTTTGATTTGTTGATCAGGATATAAATTCTCTCTCAATGTGTATAACTTTTGGAGAGGAAAACTACTCACGTAACAAATAAGAAGAGGAAAATCGTTGTCATTGGAACTATCCAAGCCGGGAGCGGTCCGCTCTGATAAGAGATTACCAGAGTTAAGTGTTATTGTATTAGGGAAAAATGTGAAATAACAACACCATCAGAAATACGGCCTCCAATGCCATCGAACTGATAGGTTCAAAAAGAGAATCTAAAGTCAAACAACATACCTCATCGACGATAGAGACCGCGGTGAGAGGGGCCCTATCCTCCATAAGCTTCTGAATCTGGAGGGCTGTAGTAAAATACGGATTTGAATTTTCGGAGGCGTTTGCCAAGGCCTTTAGCAGATAAGTATTGAGGACATTGGGGTCACTAATATCCTGTCCAGAAAGCGACTCTGACATCGTGATAGTTAGGGTTGAGGATCCTCGAGATTGGCTGGATGGGTAGCTAATTACGCTGGCTGGACAGAGATCGAGGGATCAAAACGAGGGAGATCAAGGTGTGTGGAGGGGAAGAGCAGACGGACAAGCGGAGTTCCAATAGCCGCTGGTTTGATGGGTCTACTAGTACAAGCTCCGTGAGATTCAAGCTGAGCCCTCGTTGGCATTTCTAAGGCCACGGTGGACATATCATCTGGCACCTCACATGTGTGGTCCGAAGGCCTGTTGTCTCAATAGAGACACAGGTTTGCCTTGCGGGGGTGTTGCCATCAACCAGCCCGTTGAGCGTTCAAAACCCCCAAGACCCTACCTATGTCTGTGTTCAGCCAAGTTCGTGGCGACTCGAACAAGGAAAGTGGTTGTTCGTGGTTGCGCGTTTTATAATCCCCCGTCCGGCGCCAACGCGAAAACCTCGGTCGGCTGTCGATTCTTCCTTTTCTTGACCCGTGTGCCACTCACTGCGAACACAACTCCCCCCGCGGTGCGGCGGCGGAGCCAACCTCCCGCAGGCAGGACGTAATATGTCTATTTTCCCGCTGGGACGAACCCAGTGGCTGGGACAGGAATGTTGTGTGGCATGAGGAGGAATCCTTAATCATCGTCCAACTTTATATCATCCCCTAACCCGCCCCAGAGCCACAAATTCACTGTCCATTTGGCCCGTTCTTTGATTTGTCAAAAGTCTCTTCTTCCTGAAAGACATTTATAAGTATTCTCTACCTCTCTATGCTTTGTTATTTTTTGACAGAATCAGACGAGTGCTCGGATATGAAAACCTACCAAGTTTTGGTTTTAATTTTTCATTCTATTTGTTATTGTTAGTTTACTTTGAAATCAGATGAAAATAGGATCTGAATTTTACATTTGAGGAAAGCAAAAATTGTTCCTAACTATTGAGTGGCCGAGTGGGTTCAATTTGTGTCTGGATGGGTTTAACCCATTTTGAGTCTATCTGAATGATGATGAGCACGTCAAAAAAAAAAATGGGTTTTACGTATTTTCATATGATCATGACTCCAGCGTTAATTGACCAAAGAACTTCAAAGCATCACATCTTCCCCACAGAAGTTGGACAGAGATACAAAACGAGACAGAAGGCATGCAACAAGTATCTGATCAATGTTTTATTGGTTGCTCTTGTTCATGGATTGTATCCCTGTACGCAAGTCTGATAACTCCTCCACCCAAAATTTCATCTTGCCGTTGAAGGACAAGCACTTGGCCTGGAGCTACACCATGTTCAGGTTGAGTTAGTTCTACCCGGATCTCAGAGCCTTCGGGACTTGAACAGCACGCAAAGGATAAACCAGAGTTATTCAGATCGCAGTTAAGTCCCGTGCATGAGACCAGAATAATAAGAACGGTAATCTTAAGCAAAAATCTTACTTCAGAATCTCCAAAGAACACGGTATTGGATCGATGTTTCCTGTCCTCATCTTGGCTGCTATTCCTTTTCGTTCAACTCGAGTGATAAACTCAGGTTGAATCCAATGGAAATCTCGACAGTGGATGATTGTGGAATGCAGATCAGCATGTTGACTTAGGTTGACATGTTTCACAGTCAAATTGTTTTGGGGTATTACGGCAGGCAGGTCAATTTATGATTAGGCTTCATATGTTCGATTGTTGGACAGGGAGGTGATAATGATAATAAGATAAACGAACTGAGAAGGTACCACGGTTATTTGATTTTTCTCAACATCTTTTCCAGACACAAACATCTTGGTTGATTGAGAAGGGATCCGACAGCGCTGACCAATCGTGTAGTTCCAGAGGCCTTGATGAGTTCCCAATATCTTTCCGCTTTTGTTGACAATTTCTCCGGGGCTTTGATAGAGATGTTCGGCTTGATTAAATGGAAAATGTAAGAGTAATTGTTTCCGGAGAAGAAGTGATAATATATGAGATGATATGAAGATACCCACCCAAGAAAGTATTGAATTGACCTTTGCGAATACTGGGTTCGACGAAACATACACCCATGCTCTCCTTTTTGCGAGCGTTGAAAAAGCCTAGGTCGTGTGCGATGGTCCTTACTTGGTCTTTAGTCAGAGTCCCAAGAGGGAAAACCGTGCGTTTTAGTATTTCAGGCGAAGTAGTTGAGAGATAATAGGATTGATCTTTGCGTCTGTCAACAGCGCTTAGCAATTTTAGCCGGGGTTGATACTCCAGACGTGCATAATGACCTAGAAAAAGGTACAATCAGATTAGAAAGCCGTGACTTGTTGAAGACAGATACCAGGTTTGAAGTGAACGAAATGCAAACCGGTAGCCAGTAGAGTTCCAGGGTCATTTTTGAAGATCCTTCGTGCCAGTACACCAAATTTAATGTACCTGTTCGGTAGAAAAGTTGTGAGTGGCATCCGATTTGAGATGAATTCCACTGAATTGTTTTCCGAGAGAAAGATAGTGACTGGAGGGAAATGATGCCCACCGATTGCACATCACATCTGTGTTGGGAGCTACATCATGGGCGAATTTCAAGCAGTGCGATTCTCCGAGTCAATTCATGTCTAGTTCTAGCCTCAAGCTTGAATTTGAAGAAAAAAATAATAATACTTTGACTACCCACTCAACTTCCGCCGTTTCCCCAGACTTCAAGACACGGTTCCCAGACGCGGTTCCAGTATTCCTTTGAGAGATCGATCTGCCACTCGAAAAATTAGGAGAGGCAGAGAAATAAGCATAACCCTTCTGTCGATGATCAGCTGAGTGTTAGTTATACTGAAACTGACCAGTTGAGGGTGAGCGATGTTCAATTGCTGACAAACTGTGGCCACGTCGTGCCAATCTTTCCTCCACTGACAATTGGTCTTGATACGAGAATCTGAAGGCTGTTCGACCGTGTCGTCCTCGTCCGACCAACTCCTGACAAAGACCGGTTTGATTTTCGTGACAGGGTAGCCAGCTTTGATGAGTAGATGACCGGCCACAGAAGAATCGACCCCGCCTGACATTGAGAGGTAGATGGTCTTGTTGGTGTGGCTGGTCAGCAAGCTGAACGATCGATGGACTGTCCTTGAGTTCCTGGACATCTGAAATAGTCTCACCAAGCTTTAGACTTTGAAAAAATTCTCATCGGTCAAGTAGAGATTGACTGTCCCTCATTTGAAGTCGCCTCACCGGGCGCAGCATTTGAAGCCACTAATCCACAATCACTACTTTTTGGAAGAATTGTAGAATGCTTTCCATGAGGAAGAGAATACATCACATCCAGCTTGACTCGTCACAGCTGTGATGTAGCGAGAAAGCTCGTGGCAATGGGATGAAGCAGGCATGTTTGGCAATTAGAATACCTCACCCAAAACTAGCTGGATCTAAATTCTAATACATTGAATGTTGAATGGGCGATAAAGGTTGACAAAGGTAGTAGGAGTAAAAAGAACAAGAAGAAGAAATCCCAACATGTTTCAGAGCATCAACCTTGAAAGGCGACATCGGATTTAGTCCCTTGAGCCATCCCACCTGCAGCAAAGCCTGTACCCTCTCTCTCGATCTCGATCACCTTACTGGTAGCTTTATCACACTTCGGACATCGATCGTCTGACTCCAAGTTGTTCTTGTTGGGCTTCACAAGCGTGTTCACACAGACTAAACATACAACATGTCCACATGGTTTCAGAACTGAAGAAGCAAGTTCTCTGTAAGTATTCGTTCAAGATACAGAGAGGGAATAATATAAAACTCATAATCACCTGCGAGTTTGGTGTTTCGGTTTAGAGCCTTACGACAACCAGCACAACACTTTAGATAGTTTTTCTTGGAAGAGGAATCAGAGGAGCCGAGTTCGGCTTCGAAGTAGACTGCGACCAGGTCAGAGAGTTTGATCGGATGGGCGCGATTTTCACCTTTCCGGTTACTAACATGGCAGAGAGGACGAATTTGGGAGCTAGGTAGAGCCGAGATACGTGTTGGTGCAGCTGAAGGAGTGAGGGAGGGGAGCCAAAAGTTCGGTAATTTGGATCTTCGGGATGCTAATGCTTCCCGTTCTAATGTCTCCAGCGCGGCACGTTCAGCAGCGGTGGTGAGTTCTTCAAGCCGCGGGACTGCAGAAGAAGTCCGAGTAGATAGACTGCCATTGTTCTGGGTACTGGTCGTAGTAGCAGTAGTCGGTCCAGTTGAGTTGATCGTTGTCTTTGTCGAGATCCCCGCCTGGGCTCTTTCGAAATCTTGCAGGACTCTTTGTCGAGCCGCGGCAAGAGTCGCTTTTCGTTCGGCGTCTTCTTCTAGATTCATTCGTTCAAGCAAGGCACGTTGTCGTTTCAGATCTTTCTTCTGACCGAGGATATGTTGTAAAATACATTCCTAGAAATGATTTTAATATAGCTACCTCAATATTATTATAATTATAATTTAAGCAAGGTTGAGAATAAGATCAGAACACGCACGTGACAGAACAGATGACCTTCTGAATCCACACGAGGGTCCCGAGCGGAATTGAGACAGAGTCGACAGGCGTCAAATCCGACCATTGAATCAGACGTGAATCTTTGTGTCTTGCTACCATTTCCAGTCATCATTCGTTCGGCATGAGTAAAGACCGATGAGGCGGTATTGTTTTTGCCATGTCGAGCTATTTATTATTGTATTATGAGATCATCATCACTTTAATTAAATCAAGTCGGTTGTTGAAGCAGGAATAAGGGATGAAAATGAACTCAACTCATTCTAGATATTTGGGGTGGGCTCTCGGGCACTGTTCTTGAGTTGTATGTTGTTCTTTCTGATCGTCGATCGTGGTTGGCTGAGGATACTCTGGGTGAGTGAGAAGTGTGGTTGAACTGGGGAAGTGGATTAGGACAGAGTTCAGCTGAGGACTGGACAGGGTTCAATTGAAGACTGGACAGAAATAATTGACACACAGCCAGCCCACTGCAAACAAATACATATCCCTTGTGACGATAGGGAATGACACATTTGGATCACCAGGCTGTATTGTTGCAAAAATCTTTCCATCTTCTTGCAGAACGCATTCATCTCAGACGAAAGCTTCGAAAGTTGATTAGTCGGACACAACCGTGTTTCCTTGACATGTTCATCTTTTCCGTCTCCACGCCCTGACTGGAGCTTTTGTCAAGTAAATCATAAGTTCTATATCCATGATGAAACTTGCTTCTGCTAACTAGGCACAGGTCAGATTATGTTCCTTTCGAGCTTTACATCCCGACCGAGGCCTTAGTGGGAAAGTGATTGTCGCGTATCGTGGCCGACGTTATGGTGTGCCAGAACCAGTTCCCTGCGACAGTCCCGCAAGATTGAGGAGGTTAGGCAAGGGAACTCGAGTAGAGAGCGATCAATGTGTCATTGCGAGCAAACCACAAAGCAAACAACGACTCTTTAAACGCTCAAGCAGTGTCAAGCTCTCTTGGACTGACAGCCCTGTGGTCGATTTGCCTCTGATAGCCTCTGACGAAGATCAAGGGACAGATAAAAGACAAGCAATTTGTGGACAATTAGACGGTTACGTTTCGCGTATGAAATTTCAGAGCTCATCAAATCAGTAAGCTAAGTTCAGAAATTGTTTCTCGCCACAGAGACAATAGACAAGACGCAGAGGAACACAACAGATGTTAAGCACGATTATTTCTTTTGGAGGGGGGCTAGTAGGTGGAAATCGTTCACAATGGGAAACGGACGTGAAAAGTTAAGGAAGATGGTGAAAAAAAGGGGAAGAAATGCTTCCGAGGAAGACTCGAGACATGTTGCGTAAACTATCTTGATCCAACGCTTTCGAGGGTTGGTGTTTCAAGTCCGGAGACTAGTACTTGAGAATGATATAGAGTGCATGAATGATACCGGGAATGTAACCTAGGATGGTGAGCAGAATGTTGATCCCTAAGGTAGGAGAAAGAAGATGATGTGATGGTTAACAAGCTGTTTGGGATCATGGTTGGATGAACCGATTGACGACTTACAGAAGTCACCAACACAGCCACGTTCAAGGAACACGCCAAGCGGAGGGAGTACGATGGCCAGGATAATCTTACAGATGTCAGACTGTGAGGGATGACGAGGAGGTTAGGATTGTGTTGCTTGTTCTGTTTTAGTGAGAGAGGAAGAAACCTACGGCAGTGAAAGGCATGCTGTGTGGACGGTTGAGGGTGTTTGGGTTGTGGTTAGTTGGGGGTTGTGCTAGTGGGTGGTTGGAGTGGGGTGAAATCGATGGAGAGGGGCGCTGGCTTTTGTAAGCCAGCCGGTTGGGTAGGCTGTGCTCGCGCTGATGATTACGTAAGAGGCCAACCGAGTCGGGCTCATTAACTCATTCCTGCGATCCAAGCTGACGACCACTGGAATCCTGGATCACTCTTGGCTCTGGTGACAACCGTCTGACAGTGCTACATAGGATCATTCCCCTGCAGGGAAGCTTGACTACTAGAGTAGTACCCCCTCTATGGACTCATCCTGCAAGTTCTAGTATGACTTCATCCAGGGCTACCCTCCATTCTCATCGAAACACCCTGCGGATTTGGTGGTGGCAGTATGTACTGTGAGCCTAACAAAGCCTCTCGTGAGAGAGCCCGAAGGGTCTCTGCCTCACAGAGAGCGGGTGGGTCTAGGCGATGTTAAGGGTGGGAACCGGGGTTCGGGACGGGGCCTGAGGGCCATCCCGAAGCACGGACCCCGGCCTCCTGGGATATTCCCCGAAGCCCCGGGGTGGAAAAAAAAGAAAAAGTCGAGATTCCAATTCGGAGGGCACTGGGCAGCCCAACCCCCTACCTCCTACACCAAAAAAAAGCAAAAAAAAAAAAAACCGGACCCTCCAGGGACCCCTATCCCGTCAAGTGAAACAGTAAATGACCTTGATGAGGAAGAAAAAAGAAAAGCTGATTTCCTCAATTTATACATGCACCGGGGTTCAGGGCATGACCTAAGCCCAATCCCAATGCCCTAACCCCGGGGCATGACCCAAAAGTTGGGGTCCGGAGCCCACCCTTAGGCAATGTGAGGTCACTCATACACCAGCACAAGCCGCACACAGCAGGGAGATAGGACTTGTGTTAAGTTTGGAAGTACTGGGCCTCGTAACAAATCTGTCATGTTTGCCTCAAATTATCAAGTCTCAATGACTTGCACAAATCATACATCCACCTACGTGTTCATGTGACAGATTTGCATGAAAAAACTTGATTTTGTTTTTCTTTGATGGTTAAAATAAATCAGGCATCCGACCTTTGGAAATTATACATGAGTAGCAAACCACGGATGAGCATGACAGTATAAGCACACATTTAGCGAGTAAGCATGCTCCCGGAGGGATTCAATTTACCAGTAGGAACTCTTTATTCATCTGTGAACGTTAATTCTTTTCTTTTTTCTTTTGGAATGTTTCCCTAAATTAACCAGCTAATTACAGGCAAGCTCACCTCAAGACACACACAGGAAATCACCAGCTCTCTGACTGAAACTCAAATCATTGTAGAAGTAGAGTCCTCCACAATAAGAGAAGGTACTACCATAGCCGCTAAAGTGTTCAAGGACATTCCAGGAGCACCAAGCTCTGTCTGTTGCATTACCACTATAGGATTGGAGGGAGACATCACATGGTGTGGGCCCCACAAGAAATTCAGGACCACCAAAGGACAAGGTAATATGTGGAGGGGGGTCTCTCCACACATGGGCTCATAGTCCTTTCTGACACACTTCCTGCATCTTGCTACTTGCAATGGTGGGCTGGCTACACTACCTGTAGCATAGTTTCCATTAACACTACAGGATTTTCCGGCAAGTGTTAGCAGAATTGCGCTAACGCTACGCGCCCCAGGCCCCAAGAAAGGGCCCGCTACGCTGAACTACAGCGCTTTTAGCGGCTTTTTTGCCACCACAGACGCTGTAGCGCAGCACAAAGCCGCTACAAATACGACTAATGCTACGCTGTGGCGGGAAAAAAACAACTGCCGCTATGCTGCACTTTTTTCCCAAAAAGCATAGTGTAGCGTAGCGGCCAACCGCTGCTACTTGGTCTGTGTTTCTGGATGTAACCAAGACCCTGAAAGCAACCATAAATATGGCGCAATTGAATGAAATTATTAGAATTCTGAGACAACAGTGGGCCACTACGCTACACCACGCTTTTTTGGAAAAAGCGCAGTGTAGAGGCCTTACTTGAAGCCCAAATACACTGTAGCGTTAGAGGCTTTTTAGTGCCGCTTCACTGCATTTAGCCGCTATTAGCGTGTTTTTCCGCTAAAAAGCGGTGTAACACAGCGTAACAGCCTCTTTTTATGAGGCCGGGCACATAGCAATAGCTAAAAATCTGACAACAGTGAACGGAAAACCATTAGCTGTAGCAGAATTACGCTACTGCTACGGGTAGCGTAGCTGGCCCACCTTTGATTCTGACATCTCATTCATCTTTCAACTCACATAGATTCAAATGTCACTTGTAAACTAAACTTTGATGCTCCCAATCTCAGAAGAAGCTCAATAATTGAATCATCCATGAATCCTCAAACTCATCTCTTGAACTCACTCTCAGTCCCTCAATCTCATTGATCTCAAACAATCTTCCTTTGTATTCCTCATATCTCCTACCCTTTCTTCTTTTCTCCCCTTCTTCTTCTTTCTTTCTCTCTTGAATCTCATCTACCTATTCCATATATTCTTTTCCTTTCCAGTGAGACTCCTCAACCTGGTTCTCTTAAGTCCTTTGAATAGTTCTCATCCATTCTTCAATCACTGGCTTCCATCCTCTAAATGCCAGTTTTATTTTCTTCTCTTATTTCTTATTTCACAATTTTCCTCTAACTGTTTCTTTCAGCTTAAAGTTCATTCTGGATCTAGATTGTCAGCAACCCAAAAACTCAATCATCTTTTTAGAAATGGCTGGTATAGCATCTAAAGGATTTTGAATCTGTGATTGATTCAAAGAGAAAGAAGAAAGAAGAAAGAAGAAAGCCAATAATCCAATGTTCCAAATTACAAGAAGCAAGTTGGTCACAGTTTATTGATTGATTTTGTGGGATTTAGCAAGGGAAGCTAAATTGAAAGGCAATTTGGCAGTGACAGCCAATCTGCACAATCTCCAAGCAACAGTCAAGCCTCATGAGACTAAGAGCTTCACAGTTACACAAAAATCTTCCTAGGTTGACCAGGGTTGTCAGCCGGAGTCTCTTATGTGAAGGCCAGTTGATGGGTGATTAGCTATTCTATGGGGTGGGTGAGTTTTACATGGTGCTTTTTATACGGGGTGGGCACCCTGTAAGGGGGAGTAACCCATATTATACATTGGTATGGGTGATGTGTAAATTTACGGGGTCCTGAACTAATTTGCCACCTTGCAAAATTTTACCCCACAAAAGATGCCCTGTAAAACTCTACATCATAGGTGAAATGTTTAGTTTTACAAGGCATTGTTTGCGGGGTAGAAGACAGTACCTCACAAAGTTCAAAATGTGGATGTTTATGTGAAAATTTGCATAGATTATGGTTGCACTGCGGCGCAAACCAAACCACAGTCTATGAAATCACCCACGAACGTATTCAACTTCTAATTTTGGGGTAGAAGAATTTTACAAAGTGTGTTTGACAGAGGATAACCCTTGTATTCTGGATGCTTTGTAAAATTGCTAGTTTCCCCACCCAATGTGTAATTTTGCGAGGTATTGTCATAAATGCAGTTTCACCTGAAACAAACCCTGTGAAATCTCCATGTGAAATCTGTCCAAAGTACACCACTCAATTAATTTTCAGGGATACACCCTACAGGGCTCGTGACACAACACCGCAAATTCATAATCTTTCGGAACAGATCTCATTTGTACATCGGATCAGGAAACGGGGCATATCCCACATGGAAAAAAGTACTGTACTTATACAGGTTGGCGCCCTAGAGACCAATTTTCCACAGATATTTTCCTATTTTACAGGGGTCGTATCCCGCCTCAAGTTCTTCACGTAAACTCCTACGAGAACAAGTCAAACTCGTTTAACCACATCTACAACCTTAATAAAGAGGGAAATGGAAGGAATTACACAAACCACCCGCGACTGCAATAGTCCCAATGATGGAAGTAACCCTGTAACATCTCGCAAAGAATGGCTCCAACCACGTATCCTGGATAGCTTCAAAACCTTCGTCGATGATGACTGCGTGGTTGACTCGCAAGGTTATCCCTTGTATCCAAACGGAGATACCGTTTCCGTCAAGCTTCCTGATGAAAAAATCACCAACTTTGGCACCGTCGGTTTCGCCAAGCACACGTGCTCCGAAACAAACCGTGCCGGCGATTGGAAGGTTACGCGGGTCTACTGCCTTGGCGTACTTGAATGTGATGAGCCCACATGCAAGTGGGCTGGCTGTCCTCCAACCGGACGCAATGTCATTCCTGACTACATTGCATCGTAAGTCCTAGTTGATTTTTGTTTTCCTTTTCTTGGTGATTGCTACTGACCAATCTCAACGGCCGGCTCAAAAAGCAACCCAAGCTGCCGAGGCGCCGCTAGAAGATGCCCTGGGAAAGTATCCCATCACGCCTGTCTAAACACAAAGATTTGGTTTGATTTACACAAGCCCACCGGCTGGGGTGTCCTTCGGCATAAGGGAATACATGGCCACCAGTGGCCTGACTCCAAGAAGCCTGACTTGCTCTCAAAGTCCAAGCTCAAAGAAGAAATAGCCAAGAACCCGAACGCTGGAGCATTCAAGCTCAAGGTATGAATGTCCCGGGGCCAGTCTCATCTTATTTGCCTTGGAGAAGTGCTTAATTGATAATTTTGTACGTTTTCAGCTGGGGGCAGTGACCACGAGCAAGGAGCCGGTCAATTCAATAATGCAGATTCACCTATCTCTGGTGAATAGCGACCGACTACGCTACTACCGTAGTACGATTTTGATGGAGCTTGGGATCATACCCGACAAACTTGGTGCCGGCATGGGCGACAAATTCTTAACGGACATGTTTTATTGGATCAAGTAAGTTCCCCCATCCCCTGTTTTGTATTGTATTTTTTCATTTTTCTTACTTCATTTTTGATTTCATTTTACTTAATTTTTTGACTGAATGTTATTACAATAAGACGAGGCTTGTGTATCATTTCCAGCTCATTCATAGAAGAAGAGGAGCACTTTACATTCCAAACCAAATGGATGGAGGAACGCCTTCTCGCTCGGGACCTGGACAACAACGTCTATTCTGGAGGACTCATTTCGGATGTTACATACAGATTCTTCGAGAACGGATACTTGCTATCAACCTCAATGTACGTGGAAGAACTAGCTCGCTGGGTACCAGTTCAGCTTTCGTGGATTCAATCATTGGGCCAGCGGTACTACCACATGCACTTTGCAACCTTGTTCCGCCAGTTCATCATACCATCAATCACCCCAGCCAAACAGGAACTTCTTGCACGCCAGATTGTGGATTTCTCCTTAGCCCAGCGAGAAGGATTTATCTCGGCCTACATGCAAGTCTTCCGCGAAGCAGAGTGAAACCGGGCATTGAAACAACTGAACGGATGTCATGAACACTATCGGGCGCAGATAACACGCATCAAACAAAACCGGGCTATTATTGCCGCTGAGAAGGAGGTGAGCTGTACTAATCCAATTATTATTACCTCACCTTATGCTAAGTTGGTATTTACATTACAGTCAACCTTCCAGCAGATGTGCCTGGATCTCCTGAAACGTAATCACGATGGTGAATCAACACCCGAACAAAAATTGGATCTCATTCGTCGGCGATTCCCCAAGGCCAAGTGTTGGCTTGATTGGTGGACTATGTCTGACGTTCAGGCAATCTTGTTCCCGTCGCAAAGGGCCATGCTTGAGGATGTACCTGAAGGAGGAAAAGATGGACTTCCCGACACTACGAATGCCCAAGAAAGCATGCATCGCCTATACTACATGCTCAGACAAGTAACTCATTTTTTTCGCATCTGAACTGCAAATTGACCATCTTGATGTTCTACTTTATTCACAGCTCGGGGAAGAAGTGCCTAATGGTAGGTTTAATTGAGCTCTACTCCTTCGTCATGGTCCTGGAGAAAGATTGGAAGGCTGTCATGCGAGGAGTTGCTATCGAATACGGCTCACAAACCAAAAAAATGATCAACATCGAGTAGTCAATGGGACGTGAGAAGAAAAGGAAACAAACCAAGGTGGGACCAAACCGTGGGCTGTCAAAGGGGCCTGAAATTAACGATGGCCGGGCTCCAGATACTACTGATACATTGACTGGAAAGATCCGAAGAAGTAAAAAGCTTGGTCGAACGCCGGGGTCCCAGAATGTCAATCGCAACCCCTTGGCGTCTTATCCTTTGTATAGTGCATCGAACAAGCAACATCTCAGTAATCGATGCTGGCTGGCGGCTGCTCTGGAGACTTTATACGCTTTTTTCAGTCCATTGTGGCTTCAAGGTACCAGAGGCTCCGGACGTGACATGACATCAAATCTGATCCGTCACTTTAACTCTCGAGCCACCTACGATTTGACGCAAGCCGGCAATATTCGATCTACTTTGACTTGTGGTCAAAGCATGTTGTTCGATCTAGCACGCGAGAAGTTCCCAGGGAAATTTTCTTCCTGTGATTTTTTCATAGAGATACTCATTGATACCAAATGTAACAAAACCACAGCATTAAATAAACTCTTTGAATTCCATGAGGTCCGCAATTTCACGTGTCCAATCAAACCTACATCCCACCGCCAGGAAGAATCTCGACGCGATTTGACAATCCTCACGGTCATGCAAAGCCTTTTCGTTATAAACAATTTTGAATATTCTGATGCTGAGGCACTCATGGCGAAGTGGACATCTTCAACTGGCCTAGTTGGTGACTCGCCGCTGACATGTCGCACATGCACTTCAGCTACAAGCAACACCAATCCAACCAAGAAAGCCGGGCCAGTTCAGAAACTTGACGACGATCTTGCTCTTCTAGAATCACCTCCTGAAAATGCCAACTGCATTCCCTGTCTCTTCGAGGTTACACGCCTGGACTTCACGCCTGGAAAAAGACCGCTCCACGTTTACGTTTTCTTGGAAGTAACCTCAATCTTCGAGGAATCCGAGCGTTATAAATTAATGAGTAACACTTCCTGGCCATTCAAATTGAATCTGGGCGGTGAGGTTTATACGCTTATGGCACGAGGGTACTGGAAGGGAGCACACTACTGGTGTAAGTTTGTTCGTGAATCAGGTGGCTGTGTGGGGGTCTGGGTACATAACGATCAGGAACATAAGGGGAATGCTCAACTGCTCAACTCGAAAATCGAGACTATTGCTGGCGTATCTCCCAACACATCGTGGCTTATGTACTCGCGTGGCTGGAATTTGGAGGAGAGTTCTTATGTTCATAATAAGATTGAATCAATTGCAAAGGACAACGCTAATGCCGTCGGGACAGTGCCTTTTAAGCATCTCGACGCAATCCTCAACACACCTGTATCAAACCCAATGGACAACCCAACAAACATTGACTCAAAGTCTAGTAACAACCCCAAAAGATTAGATGGCTCCAAAGCGGGAGAACACAGTGCACTCACCAAATCAATCGAAGGCAAGCTTGGAAAAGACCAGGAAGCTGATACTCCTCTGGATGATGGCGGCATCAAGAGACGTAGGGGACCCCGATAGCAAATCATGCCAGCCTCAGCTCTTGAAGAGCATTCCAGCGAAAGTGACGAAATCTCCCAGGAAAATGATTCCAGCGAGTCACAGGATGATGTTTCCAGCCCGAGCGATGGTGGTTCAAGCAGTGAAGGAGAGGTGGGGTTCCAAGCAATGAATTAAAGGATTAAGAAAGCGGGCAAGGCAACTGAGTCTGAGGTGGTATCACGAGTTGGGACTAGAAGGTCAGGGAGGTTAACTGGAGGAAGAAGCCGCATATAACAAAACAATTTTACAAGGGGATATGCCGTGTAATTTTCTCTTGTGAATTCCCATTTGTTAAATTTGCGTGGGTTTTTTTGGCATTGTAAATACTCCGCTCCTGGGTTCTTTGCAAATTTGCCTGAAGGGGCCACAAAATGAAATTTTGCAGGGGTTGTTCCTCTGTGTACGCATCCCCTGTAGAAGACTGTGTGAATTTCTAGTGTAGAGTCTTGGGGTTAAATTTGCAGTGGTTTTCGAACATTGGATTTTTTTACAGGCCTTGTTTGGTTGGGAAGGCTTTGTAAAATTGCATAAATAGGGCCAAAATAGTAAATTTGCAGGGATTATTCCTTGTAAAAGACACTTTGCAAAAATATACATCCCCTCTAATTTTACATTGAATCTGTTGAAATTAAACTCTCAGTCAACTCAGTTTCACGTGACATATCACCTGTCACAGTTTCATTATCTTGTCTTCACCTGTGTCAGCCTTCAGTTATCCCGGACGGCACCAAAAGACTAACAACACCTCTGTGTAAGGTAGGTACAGCAGATTGAACAGGAAGCCAGAGCCGCCTGTCAAGCCGATCTCAGTAACTGAGTAAAGCCAACTGACAGCGGCATAGAAGAAAGTGGAAGAAAGGAGAAGGACAAATCCTTCTCCTGTCCCTTAAATGCCTGACCTCAAGAGATGAAGGAAGGCAGAGAATTATCAGACCACCTTACTGATACTCACGTTAGTGACTATCTTGTGATTGGGGCCTAAGTTTCTGTACTCTCTAAATCTATCTATTCCCTTCTTACTCTCTTCTTCCCGACTACCCTTTTCTTGATCCTTCGTCTAGCTCACTTTCTTGTCCGATCAGCTCCTCGACGCTTTCCTTTGAGAAGCCTAGGTAAGAGACTTCCCCTTTTCTTCTATTCTATCAACCCGTAATCCTGTGGTCTCAGACCACTGTAGGCAAATACCCTACCAGCCCCTCAGAGTTAGGCGCGGCTAGCCCAGTTCCTCAACAACTGTGAGCTCTTAGGAAGCTAGTAGCTTATCCTCTCGTATTCTAGTCGCTTCCGGAGGAAGAAGACGGAAAGACTCCCTCCTCTCAAGTTATTCCATTCAGGAGTAGGTAACTATAGAGACCACCCCTGACAACCTGATTCTCTTCCATCCATTGTTCCTTCCTCCTCATTCTTCTTCATTTTTCTTTCTTTTTACTTCTATTCTCATCTCACTTCAACTGCTCTTAACACTTCAAACTCACTCCACATCAATCCCACTCAACAACCTCTCAATCCTAACTTCATCAACCTCCAGTTCCTGCCTGGTGAGACTCAAACTACTCTTTTGATTCCACTCTTTGTCCCTTGACTAATCTTCTTTCCTCAGTCTTCTATTTCTTTCCTTCAGTCCCAAACCGTCTCAGCTTGTCAGTGCGGGTCCTGTGCTTATTATATTGGCTAACAAATCTTCCTTTGGCGCTGATTGTGTGATTCTGCTTTCCAGATATCTATTTTATTTCAAGTTCTTAATTAGTGTTTTGCTCTTCATATTTCTTTTTCTTTTTTATTCTTTGTATTTAATCTTGCTTACCTCTTGGGTTCCTTTGTGTTCAGTTTCTTTTGGGTTTATTCTGATTGTTCAAATTGTTTCTTACCTGTAGACAGAAGATTTGGTCCTGGATTTACCCAGTTAGGTTTAGACTCAGCCTCAGGCTTTTGTGTAGAGAGCAAAATGCGCCACTCGCCTTTGAATTGTGCGCGCTTGCCTCTGCGGCTGTTCTCAGCTCCTTGAGCTTTGACCAGACTCTTACATCATTCAATACTACCTTTCATGACTCCCTGTTGGTCATTTCATTCTCAGTTTTATCTCTTTATTTTCTATGTTCTAACTCTTTTGTGTCAAGGTTGTCGGCTCTTGTTCCAGAAATCAAATCTATAAACTCTCAAATTCTTTACGATTAAAAGCCTACACAAACAAAAAGAGCCGGCGTAGGGGTATCTAAATGGTCAAACGTGAAGAATGACAGATATGTCTCCATCACAAAACATTTGATAAACTGCAAAAAATCAAAGTGACAGGACAGAGTCAATGGATGTCAGAAACTTGCACAATGGCTTTTGCCAAGCCATGCTGAAGACGGCATTAGAGATGATTCCACAACTAACAGAAGAAAATGATTCACTTTGGAAAGACAAGATGACAGCTCTTCTAAATCTACGGGGGGTTCTCAACAAACTCAACAATACCTCAGTGCCTTTAGACAAGTCCAACAAAGCAGAACTAAATCTGCTCATCATTGCAAAAATGGACAGTATGACACATAATAACGTGGTCATGGCCAATAATCAAGACTTGGTGCAGAAACTCTGGGCTTCTATCAGAGAACGATTGGCCTCATTGCAAGTCAAATCAACCGAGGATTTTCAACAACTTTCTATACATAAAGTTTCAAGAGGACTCCATCAAAACTTTTGTAACCAACATCAAAGTTTCTATCAAGGAACTGGTTGACTCAAGACATTCTAGTGTATCTTGTCCTGTTCAAATTACCTACCTCACTCCATATTCTCAAGCGGCAAATCATGCACTCAGACAAGGACCAGATTGTCAACTTTGTATGCAATCATCCCAATCAATTCAATAATGAATCACAAGCAGAATTCAAAGAATCCTCCTGTCACATAGCGTCTTGTACAAGAAACAGGTGGGCACTATTGAAGGAAGAAAAGGAAAGGAGATAGTTCAAACAGGGGACTGACTGTTCAAAGTTCTTCTTTATTTCAAAGAAGAGTTACTAGGCTCAGAGGGACTTAATGTAAGAATACTGAAAGAGTTTGCAAAGGCAAGGCTTGAAGAAGGCAGAATCAATTTTATGCTAAAAAACTATAATCTTATTTTGATGAGGAAAAGATGAAAGCATAGAAGTAGACAGCTTATATAGTGTATACAACTAGTACTACAAAGGTATGACATGGGTTCAAACAAGAGATGAAGTCATAGGGTCAAAGCAGAAGAAATGAGAGATGGAGGTCATAGCTTCTGAGTTCAGGCAACCAGGGCAAGTCCATGACTGAGGACCAAAAATTGTAAGTGCAGTGGGTGTGAAGAAGGGTGAGGACTGTGTGAGTCGAGGTTCAAAAGTTTGAAGATTTTCAACCGGCGTCCCTAATGTGACGACCGGTTGATGGATTCACACTTGGTTTCAGCGGAAAAGAACCTCGCCTCAACGCTTCTAGGAGTGGAGGGGCTAGCTATTGAACTATGGTTTGATGACAAGCTAACAGAATAGGTAGTTCCAGCTCTTTGTCTTCAATAGACGGGAGTGAGTTGATAAGGATTTATTGGATTCTAACTAGAATCTAATAACGAGTTTGATAGGGGAAAGGAGTCAAAGCCAGATTGGAAGGGATGGGAAGTTGGAGGTGTATGTGATAGAAAAGGATGATCCTAGTTGAAATAAGCCCCCAGTTACCTTATCAGTATTATTAAACTATAAGCGTAAGTCTTTCAGGAATTAGTGCTCAGGGATTGATCACGGATGAGAGAGGAATCTTGAGATCATCTTACCCTTATATCCTCAGCTGATGGAATATTTCACCTAAGTTCTCATCCAAAGGATGAGAACCATTTCACTCTGAATATCTTCAGAGTGAAAAGAAGATTCTTAATAAAACACTAAAAGGTAAAATAAAGGATTTACCAGGTTATATAGCCTATTGGGTAAATAGTGTAAATCTTAATTTTTTGAGAATAATCACATTGAATGTAGATTATTTTCAGAATTTTGATTGAGTAAAAATTATTAATAAAAAGAATGATAAATGTAATAAGGAATTCTTGTTGAGGATAAGGATTGAACTCATGACATGTGCATTATTTTACATGTATTTCCAAATTCTGTTGTTCGACCAACTAGACTTAGTGTGGTTATCTGTTCAGCCATTTGGGTTACCTTAGGGGTCCCTCAGTGGCTGACAAAGATGAAGTGCACAAATCCAGAAAGGAAGTTAGGCACATGAGAAAGGAATGCCAAAACAGGTTAGACTGGTAAGAAGGGTATTGGTCTTGTCTTTGTTTGCATAACTGAAAAGCAATGTGCTTTTGAATCTTCAAAGCTGAAAGTACTTGCTTCAAGGAAAGCACTGAAGATTACTGAGGGTGTATATGGTCTATCACTTTTGTCTGAGCGCAGGCCAAAGTCAGGCCAAAAAAAGGCCAAGCGCGCTGGGCCGACCCCAAAGCGCACTTGACCACCTCTAAAGTGAACTTGGCACTGTGCCTAGTGTTATTGGCACTCTGCCAAGCCTCTCCAGGAACACAACAAAGTTTCGGTGAGCCCGGCTCAAGCCAGAGTGCCACACCGGCAATTTACAGATTGAGGGTTTTTTTATACTGATTTTTATTACTAGCTATTTAAATACATGATTACATCACATTGCAATTTGAAATTGTACATAGAAACACATCATGTTTTTTTTTTAAATGCCAAAGAAAAATTGAAAAAAAAAAGAAAATTATTTGACGTGGGGGGGGGGGGGGATTAAACTGGACCAGTGATTACCTGGAATCCTGAGCAGGCGCAATACAAGCGCTGACAATGAGAAGAAAAAAAAAGTTGCCATTTTTCAGGTGCGATCACCTCGGCAATGGCTTTCTTGATTTCTTCAACGAGAGCCAATCAGACGAAGGCCTTAATCGAGTGGAAACTGTACCCGATCGGGTTAAGAAAAGGTGAATATGGGGGGAGGAACTCAAGCTTGATTGATTTCGAGTCGTCAAGAGATCTCTTTGTTTCTTCGAATCGATCACCATGGTGGATAGGTGCATTATCCATGATGATCACTGAATCCTGCGGGAGTCTGGCACCAAGGCTTCCAAGGAAGAGGCAGAACTCATCTGCCCCAACCCCTTTGGCCTTGGTGCCATCAGCGTTGAGAAGTTCGAAATAGTCAAACCCTTCAACTGACAGAGCACCGATAAGGGTGATCTGTTTTGCCTTGGGTACCAGGCTCAGCACAGCTGACTGGCCTGTAGTCAAAATGAAAAGAAAAAAAGGGAAAACGATCTCACCTGAGGGGGCGTATCCAAAAGCCCGGCCGGAGTGAAGATCGAAGCCAGATTCATTGACGAAAACGACCTTGCGCCCGAGGTCCAAACCACGGCGGTTGACAAAATTTGCTCGGGCTTATTCCACGCCACCGGGATGTTTGTAACCTGCTTCCACGTTATGTCCATATCGTGGATCAGGTTACAGATGGCTTGCATTGAAACTTTGATGTCGAATTTATCTTGGATGAATTTGACCATCTCCGGAAGCGTGGTGGTCGATCAGCAGGTCAGTCTTCATGTCATCGGTGAATTTGCTTGGTCGTTTTTTTTTTTGGATCTTGACAGAATTGGGATCCTCGGCTTTGATCCTTTGAATTTGCCAATGGGAGACCTTGAATGTTTCCATGGCGTCGGCAATTTTCATCCCCTTCAATAAGACGTTTTCGCAGATAAGCTCACGAACCTCAGGCTTGCGGTCCTTGTGAGTGAGTCGGTCGTTTTTGTAAGTCCGATTTTTATCAAGATTTTTTTTGCTTTTTGTATGGCCTCCTTCCGTGCCGTTTTTTTTTGTGATTGTGGAGCTCCTCGAGTAATTCTTGAGATTGAACCTTCTCGCCTTCGATTTCGAGCTCAGTCGAATCCATAACGGTGTTGTCTAGATTAGGTGCTGCTGAGTCGGTCATAACCTGCAGCAAAAAAATAAAATAAAAAGACGTTAGTCAATAGGATGATGGAAAATAAAAAAGGCTTACTTTTCTTCGGAGAGCAGTTTTTGATCCGCCAGAGGCTTGGGTCTGAGCCCGTTAAACTTGGTTGTGTGGCAAGATTTGGGGCCCTCCCAGCCCCCTGGGCACATAGCCAAACCCAAGCCCCAGTGGTGCCGCGCCAAGTGGGACTTGGGCCCGTGCCCAGACAAAAGTGATAGACCATACATGCAATATGATATGTAACCCAGGGATTAACCAAAAGCTTGAATGTTGCTGAGGCTATGAAGTAGGGTAGAAAAGAATCCTTAGTAAATGCAAGGAAGATCCAACTGCAAGATCCTTAGTGCTGAGTCTGTCGTATGACACCTCCTCAAACATCACCAAAGCTGCACTTTTCTCTCAAAACCAACATGGAAAAGCACCTAACAGAAGCCAGGGAAACAAATGAACCAACCAGAATTCCTTAAAAAGATGCAGAGCAGGCTACCACAATCCCAAGCAAGACATCAATCACTCAAGTGAAAATTGCTGGCACTTACACTCAGATAACACCACGGATTGGTGGAAAGATTTGAAGGCTCAATGGAAGGCTGGTAAGGAAAGAGATGGGTACTTTATGTCCTTGTTAATCCTATGGGTAGAGGTGGGAGACCCAGAATCCTGAATAATTCTAGATAGTGGCACATCGGCGCACATCTTTAATGACAAGAACTTTTTCGACAAGTTAGAGATGGGAAACTTTGATGTCATCAAAACAGGAAAACAAGGGGCTACTTTACCTATAATGGGAAGAGGATTGGTTCAACTGACCTGGAATCAGAAGTCCATCCAACTGAAGAACTGACTATATGTTGGAATTCTCACCTGATGCCCTCCGGAGTGATTTCCCTTTCTTATTCATTTCCATTTGTTATTCAGTTTCTCACCGCCTATTGTCCCAAAACTTGGCCATTGTATCTAGTATGTCATAGGTAGCTAGATTATGAGAATTAAAACCAACAGTTCCTTCTAAGAGCATTTTTCACCCTCTTAGTCATGCCACTCTATAGCCTAGGGCCATTTAACCCCCTTCAGCTAAAGTGGTTCCCTTCTCTCCTCAGCTTCATTACTCATGAAAAACTCAAATTTTCTCAATATACGTCCCGAATATAGTCATAGACTTGATCAGCGCATGAGAACTCAGTAACTCGGGATGTACTCCAGTCGCCAAAAAGAATTGTTTCAATGTCTCAAAGGGTGATCAGCTAGTCTTCAGCGGAACTGTTATGAACAACCTCTTCAAAGTGAACAATCCAATTGAATTGGGCCTCAGATAACCTGAATAAGTCTAAGGAAACACTTCGAGAAGTTCATGAGAAATTTGGGCATGCATCAATTAAAAGGATCGATCCACTTCTAGATGACTCTTTCTCAAAAAGCAAAAGAGACAACTTTGAATTCAGAAGTTGTGCAGTTTCAAAAATAACTCAACAACCATTCTAGGACTCCTGGGGGCACTAAATGTTTATTTGGTGAAAAGCTCCTATAAGGGGGAAGTAAGTTGATAACAGTTTGAAAGGCATCACAATTTATGGGTGGTTTGAAAGACCCTTGATGACACTATACAAATGTGTAAGGAATCTTAAAAATAAATATTTAAAGAGATATGGCTGATTTCAATATAGAGTTACTAAGGATAGTAGTCTCTATCAGACCTAGATCAATAATATCAATACTTTAGCAGACCAGTGATACTTTGGATAAAAATGAATAATGCAACCCAGTGGGATTGATTATGTGAAAATACAGTGATGTTACTGATAATACTTTTTGGATGATGGTTGATGATGATTTTTGTTGGTTTAGATTTTTATGATGATAAAATGATGATGAATGATGATGATGATGATGATTGGTGATGTTAATTGACGATGATGGTGATTGGTGATTTTGATTGTTGGTGGTGATGATGATGATCAATTGATTCCACTACTATCACTCTTGCTACTCTAATATTCTGATCAACTACTGATAATACTAATGTCCAATTTAACCATTAGGTAGGGACCCAATATATACTGCTCCACTGAGACTGATATATTTGTTGGATGGGGAAAGAGAAATCTGGTGGGGAGAGGCCCTCCTTTTATATTGGAGAGGAAACCAATTTTCTTCAGAGGGATCTTCCTTGGCCTGAGCGCTTTTTGTTACTTGTTTCAGCACAGCATGATGCACTTGCACTGTTTGGTGTATCAGCACAGCATGATGCACTGTTGGGTGTTTCAGCACAGCATTATGTAGGGTGTTGGTGTTTCAACATATGCCAGAACATTCCATAGTTGAATTATGGAACCTGTTGTAGATGTGTAACTTGTTTTGGGATGTATCACTACAAACTTTCCCAATTTCACCCAAAAGGAAAACCGAAGGCCCTGTTTGGGTTAGGGATATGACACGCGTGATATTGAGGTTGCTTGTGTCATATGGTCCAATTTTGGTGGACTTGACCAGATTTCACCTAGGATTTCACGCATGAGGTGTAATATTACGGCTGTCATATGCCGCTCCCAAACAGGGCCTAATGGTACTTTTTCAAATATTATTTCTGCAATAAAACAAACCCGCAGCAAAGGTGGGTCATTACTATACCCTAAAATAACCAGGCCCTCCCAGTACCGTAAAGGCATCTCCCTTACCTGCGCTATCTTTACCGGTACTAGTAACACCACTTTTACAATGGGGCTGATATCATAACCAGCCCCCTTTTTTTATGGCCCACAAATAGGTTACTGCAATGTGTTTTACCCCTGGTTATCAAAATAACCAGGGGTAAAATACTTGTTTGACTCCTTTCTATAAAAATCCAACTCAGGGGGTAAGGCCGGGCCAATATCTGCCCTTATCTGCCAGACCGTTGACCACAAAGCTCCTTCACCCACCCACACACGATCAGCTTTGATCAAATTTCCCCATTCTACAGTATCATGGCCTCACAAACTAATCAAGCCACCCCTCAAGACCTCTCCGGCAACAATAATAATGGTGGCTATGCCACTGATCAGTCTCAAACTCAGACTCGCCGCCTTTCTTCACGTGCATCATCACTAGTTGTTGCACCCAACATGGTGCCAGTTTCCTCAGACTCGCGGGTCAGAATAAACCTCCCAGTCACTCAAAAACGACCTGCAGAAGCCGTGGTTTCAACTGATTCAGGATCAGCGATTGAGATTCAATTGCAGTCTGATGGCGAACCCGTGAGCGACTCAGAATCAGTCGCACCTAAATCAAAAACCAAGCCAACAAAGAAAAAACAACGTCAGAAGACTACTCCTGCAAAGAAGAAAAAACCAACGCCAGCCTCAAAAAAAAAAAAAACAGAAGTACAAAAAGGCTGTGTCCCTAGTGTGTTCACTTATCTTCACGTTGATTTAATGATTGGGCGGAGTGATGATTATGCTTACAAGTACATTTGACTTGGCTTTCAGGCAATTGACCAAGACCGGGCTCACAATCTTGACCAGGATACCGATGAAGGTTCAATAGTCATCCAGTCGCGAGTCAATAAGCCTAAGAGGGACGATGGCTTTTCCAAAATAGAAGATTTCTTCTACCCACCCACCTGGAAGCAAGGTGATCCCGAAGGCCTACTTCTAAACTTCAAGTGTAGATGGTGTAAAGTAGTCTATCGTGCACATAGGAACACCCACAGAAACTTGGTTTCCCACCGCGATGGCTTTACCCAGCTTGGGAAAAACGACCGGGGCTGTGTTAACCGCGAGAAGGCCAAGCAGCCAGGGATCAAGCTTCCCCCTTCGGTAGCGGAACACAGGAAAATCGAGACTGACACTAATGGAAACTCAAAACAGACTGATATCTCTGGATTCCTTCAAGTCCACTCACTCTTTGTCAACCGAGTGTTGAACCAGCTTATAATAATCTGGCAAATTCGACAAGCACTTCCCTGGTATCCCATTGAGGACCCATACCTCCGTGCTGAATTTGAGTATGCCAACAGAAAAGCTATTCTATATGGCCGAAGATGGTCGGCAGATGAGTCAAAGGCACTCTACTCAATGCCCAAGAAGAATGTTTTTCAGGAGTTGAATGTTTGTCTTGTACTTGATTTAATTTACCCCACGTAAAAGTGGCTGACAGTTGTGCTACTGTATGTTTACAGAATCTTGGGACCAAGTTTACCCTTATCCACGATGTCTGGACAACAAAGGGTAACCGGTTTGCATTCATAGGAGTTGCAGTTGCCTATATCGATCCCGATTGAATGTATGTTGTCCACCATTTGAATTTGAAGATGTTACCCTGGAGACATGCTGGTCACCTGTTAGCCCGTCTGATTGCTTTGATCCTCAAAAAGAACAAAATTTACCAAAAGATAACTTGTTTCCTATCTTTGTTGATTGTTCTTGTACCAACCATCATTTCTTGCTGTCCTTACATGTTGGCCCAGGATCCAATAACAATACAATGGCGACCACGATGTATGATCTTATCTATGGGAATAATGCTGAAAGCTCAAACAACCTGGGAGATGATTTGACAGAGTCATTAGAATCAGGCTGGGATCCTGCAACAATGCACGTCCGGTGCTTTTGCCACAAAATTGCCCTCATCGTCAATTCGGGACTCCATGCACTCTCCCTTGATACCTTGCCTCCAGCGAAAACCAAAGAGTCCGTGTTGGGATTTTCCCCAGTTCTAACTAGGCTGACCAAAGAGGAGGAACTTGTGGATGGAGATGTCCCCGATCAACCCAATGTGGCAAAGCAGCCAGCTCTGAACCCTGAGGAATATGATGCAGAGTCCAAGAGCAAAAGTGCTAGTGCCAACGAAGTGTGTTCAGGAGATGATGAACCCAGCGATTCTGACAGAGACCAGCCTGCACCGCATGCAAACACCGGGACTATTCCGACTTCAGCACTCAAGATGAAGAAACATGAAAAGTCTACCAGACTTAAGGAGCTAACTGAGAGGGTAAGCTGTTGTGTTTTCCACTTGTGTCCATTCGAAAAGGTTGGTACCAATGATTTTATTCCTTTGAATTCATTTCTAGCTTGACACTGTGATCAAGCAAATCACGCGGTCGGCAGCTCAGCGGGCAAATTTTGAACGGACGGCCGAAGAATTGAAGATCAAGGTCACCCCTTTGATCTCTGGTTACGGTATTAGATGGAACATCAAGTATGAAAGCTATAAAAAAGCTATTGACGCCCGCGAAGTCATCAATCATGTTCTGAAACAAGACCAATAGCAAAACCATGCAGGCCTGTTTGACGATGTACTGTTCTCCCCTCGAGATTGGAAGGAAATAGATAATTTGAATGTTGAGCTTGAGGTAATCCGATCTCATTTCTTGCCACTGAATCATTGATTACCATTCTAACACATTGTTTTTGGTCCATGTACTCCTTCCTAGGTATTTGTCAAGTTAACCTCTCAGATGGAATGTGATTCAGCTACCTGAACGCATGTGATACCAAAGTATTTGGAGCTCAAAGAAAATCTTACCAAAAAGCTTGGGCGTTCAGCTGAAAGACACTCACTGTACCCAATGTACCATGCCATGTTGAAACACGTCGAAAAGTATCTGGAAGAAGCTATGCAATGCGAGACTCTGTTGCTTTCTACAATGATGCATCTCTTTGAACTTGTATTTGGTCCAGAAAGTGCAGAGGTTACCAAAAGCCTCAACTTACTCAAGCTAGAATTTTGCCGCACCCAAGCTCAGCAAAAACAATTAGCCAACGAGGTGCAGTCCACCGATCCAGATGTGGCTTCAATTGAAAAACCAGTAACTTCTCAAGTGGCCGGAAACTTGCTCATGTCTTGCCTGGCTTCTCGCATGAATGCACAACCACCATCACCGGAAGATGAGGTGGAAGCCTATTTGTCTGCCAATCTTTCATTTGAGGATGGTGCAATCGGTGATAAGAACACTCCCTTGACCTGGTGGAAGGTAAAGATGATTCCATCTTACCTTCTTTTATTGACCTCACTAGCTCCGGCCTTGAGCTGAAAAATATTTTTTTATGTACTAAACAGGAAAACCAAATGAGGTTCCTGACCCTGGCAGTAATGGCCCATGCTTATCTGGGGACGCCAGCCAGCTCATTTGCCGTTGAGAGGCTGTTCTCGGCAGCTGCTGATGTATGTAGCAGCAACTGAGGTTGCTTGCTACCATTCACCATATCACATTGTGTGAGCAGCCTTATGTGGCTTCGGCAAGAAGCTCCCCTAGGAGGAGACTTTGCCGAGGCCGGGAAGGCTTTAAAGGCTTTGGTTCGCAAGCTGGCGAAAAAGTAATATCTCTCTTTCATCGCCAAAGATGAATATAGTCAAATATTTGTTATACTAGGTTATCGACTACCTTTAGTTGATAACGCAAATAACATAAAAAATCTAGTCCACAGCCCGATACAGTAAAGGTCAATGTGAAATAAAAAATGAAAAACCAGGTTAGAGTAAATGTGGACTGCTTTAGAGATAATGGTATAGATAGTACCGCTATCGAGTAAAAAAACCTCTACGGTAACTTTACTTTACTGATAACTATAAAGTAAAGACCCACCATTGCCCGCTGTAATTTTGGTGACATTTCATCAACATATCTGTGAGATGTCTCCCAGAGGCCAAGAAACCCGACCGCCTCTCCAAGGAAGTCCTCAAGAACCAGATTGCCACAAATCCGTCGGCTGGGGCAATGAAACTGAAAGTAAGTCTGTCCTTTCTTTGCACTGTTTACTTTGGATGTTCTGTTTATGTTCTATTGTATTACCTTCTCCATCTAGATTGGTGAGATGACCTCTGTCAAAAATCCAATACCCAGTGTAACAACAATCCACCAGTCATTTGTTAACACAGACAAGCTCTGATACTACCAGCGCAAAATTCACTTGGAACTAGAGAAACTGGGTGGTGGGATTGGGGATAAGTGCATACTGGACATGTTCCAGTGGAATGTGTAAGTTCATTTGCATTATTGAACTTGAATCTTAGAATTATCCATCTTGAATCTTGAATTATAATGTATTACTAACAAAATCTTCCTTACAGCCATGGCCTCCTGGTCACATCAGCCAGCTTCCTCAAAAATAAGGAGCACTTTATGTCCCAGTCCAAGTGGATGGCCGACCGGCCTCAAGAACAAGACAAAAACAATGAGGTATAATATCTGACGTGACTTATTGATTCTTCGAAAACATTTACCTACTCACAACCACAATTTTTTGTGCTCCCCTTGAACAATGGGTTCTGGTGCAATTGTCTTGAATACGAGGCCTCACAGTTGAATACTACAAGCTGAACTTCAAATTTTTGCTTCAACAGTTCCTAACCAAATCCTTCACTCCTTCAGAATGCAATACTGTTGCCTGGCAGATAGTGAAATTTTCTATTGCTCAACGTGATGGGTTCATCAAAGCTTTACATGGACGTTTTTGGTGAAACTAACCAAAGCCAGGCAATGTGGATGGTCAAAGGGTGCCATAAACATTTCAAGACACATGTGTAAAGAGGAGTTGGTCAATCATTCCAGCTGATTGGGAGGTAAGATCCCCATTTCTTTCTTTCCATAAATGTCCACTATATGTACATGTACTGAAATCTCCATCTATGTATCAGTTGGATTTCCAATGTAAATGTGAAGCACTCCTGAAGAAAGAATACAAAGATGGACCTACTCACAATCAGAAGCTAGACAAATTGTGTCATCTTTTTCCCAAGGCCAAATGCTGGCTGGACTGGTGGACAGTATCAGATATCCAGTCAATTCTCTTTCCCTCAAGGCGACCAATATTAGAGGATTACCCCAATGGCAGTGATAAGCTCCCCAACACTACAAATGCTGTATAGAGTATGCATCACATCTACTACATGATCAGGTGAGTTATCATCTGTTTAGTAGCATCCCACCTCATATCTTGACCAATTGTTTTGCATCATTTCCAGTGAAGGCAAGTAATGCCTGCTTGTAGGGTTATTTGAGATATTTGAATTCATCAAGCTCCTTAAAGGGGATTACAACTCAATATGGAGAGGCATCCTGGTCAAATATGGCTCTCAAACAGATGCAACTTGATGTGGGTCAGTCAATGGGGTGGGAGAAACCAACCAAGCATAAAGTTTAAAACAAGGGACAACCTCCAGACACAAATGATGCACTTCTGGGAGGATACTCAGCTAAAAGGAAAAAAAAACTAGGATAGCCGAAACACTCTCAGAACATCAATCACAACCCCTACATGACATATCAATCCTATTCCGCATCAAAGGAGCCACACCTGACCAACAGGTGCTGGATGGCGGCCGCCTTGGAAAGCTTATGTGTCTTGTTCAGCCCACTATGTGTCCGCAAAACTTTGGGGAAATCAATGAAAATATTCAACAAACTTGTCAAGCACTTCAATTCAAGAACAACTTATACTCTCACCCTCGCTGGAAGGCTCTGGACGATCCTCACAAATGGCCAGAGAAAGCTCTTCAACTTTGCAAATGACAAGCTGGGTGCGCAATTTGCCCCAGGTGTGTTTAAATTGTGTGATCACTTCATGGAGCTGCTCCTTGATCCCAAACAAAACTCTCCAAAGGCGTGGAAAGGGTTATTCAAAGTCAAGATCACTAGAACCTTTACCTGTGAAGTAAACCCTTGCAACCTGATATATCCCAAGTGTCAGAATTCTACTCTAAATATCCGCTCACATTCTCTCCTCCTCTTTCCTTCTCATCCATTTTTAATAATCCATCACAAATTGTGATGCTTTTATCCTTCCATCACTGTTTTTATGATGCTTATCTCCATATCCATTACTAGTTGTAATGCCATCTCCTTCCATTGATTAATTTGATCAATGCTATCTCTCTCAATCCATGTGCTGATCTTCTATTAGCATATGCTTATATTGTTTGTTCAGCTCAACCACATCTTGTACCTTTCTTATAGTAGTCTATTTAATCTGGCCCATTGCCAGAAGAAATCAAGTATCAAGTATGAGCATAATTTTCCTTGAGTCACCTTTCATCCAGCTCCTTGGTCCGGTCACCCTCAATTTCCATCAGACACCTTCATTAAGTCTCAAAATATCGAATCAAAATCTTCTCACCAAGCATCAATCTGATGAACGAGCCCAAACAGTATTCACCATCAAGAAGATGATGTTTGATCAAAACTTGATTCCAATGGGGGATATTCAACTACTTATGCGTTCATGGACATCAAAAGGCCTTGTCAGTACGTCCAGGCTAGGGTGCAAATGCCCTATTGTTCAGGATAAAAGCAAGAAAAAAAAATCAAAAAGAAGGTCAAGAACTCGGATGATGGTGAAATTGAACATTTAGATCCTAGCACAGCTCCTGATCTCCACCACTTCATGAATGAAACCTCTTTTTTTCAATTTGTCAATGGCCTTCCCCCCCTCCACCTCTATTTCTTCCAAGAGATCACCAGCATTCTTGACAGCAAAGAGCAGCAAGCTTTCATGGCATCAAATGACTGGCCTTTTAAGCTGGACGTGGGCGGTGAAACTTACACATTTTTCTCTCGTGTATTCTGGAACAGCTACCACTATTGGAGCAAGGTTCTCCAAAGCAGCGAAGGCGGAATCACGGGAGTCTGGCTGAAAGACAATCAGAAAAACAACAGGATTTCCCAGCTGGTGAATAAAGATCAAGGGAGTCTAGGCGGCAAGAAAGCAAATACGAGTTGGCTACTTTACTCGCCCGTTGGACACAATCAGAAGAAATCTATGTGAAGCAGGCAATATTGAAGATTCAAAACAACCACCCCAATGCCACAGGCACTGTCCCATTCATTCACCTTCAAAATCTGATTAACATTGGACCAACAGGCAATTCCTGTCAGCTGATGGAGGAAGAAGAAATGATAGAAGAAATGGAGGTGGAGGGTGAAGAAAATCAGACTAAAATACAAGATAACAGAAAGGAGGACAGTGATGCTGACAGCAATGACAATTTTGAGGGCAAAAACAACACAAAAGAAGGCAACTATGATGATTTGAGTGAGGAAGGAAATGGTGAAGATCAAGATGAAAAAGAAAACACAACTAATGAAGGAAGAAGAATAAGAGGTCAAGCTAGCCTCCAGCCCCTTTGAAATTGAAGCTGAGACTAAAATACAAGTTGCCATGCGAAGAAAAGGTAATATTGCAAATACAAATGCCTTCCGACGATGGGAAAACCACCCCAAGGCAGAAGGAGACGTCAGCGGTGAAGAAAGGTGAAGGGGTTGGTGAGTGTAAGGCTGGGCCCCGGGTGATACCCGAGGGCTTCAAAGCTTCCCGTGCTGTTACCCGGCATCGGGGATCAAATTTTTGGCTCCTGACAGATATCCGCCGGGTATCGGGTATACCCGTGGGGGACTGGCTGGTTTTAGAGTCTTTCAAGCCCTCCCGCCGCTCGCAAGTGCACCTGCTCTCTCCAACTTCAAAATTGAAGCACACCATTACGATCGGAGCCCAGCCAGATGTGGTACATTGTATGTGCCTCATAAAGAGAAGAAGCAGAGCACTACAATCACCGATGTTTTTGGCGCCAAAAAATTGGCTAACAAACTTGAAGCAGAAATACAAGTGTACCTCTAAGCCAACAATGAGAGTCCGGAAACTAGTAATGTTCTTGAATTCTGGTGAACAAGGGCCAGAATCTTTCCTTTGCTTGCAGAAATGGCAAGATGCTTTCTTGCCATTCCTGCCACCAGTGCACCTTCAGAGAGAGTATTTTCACAATGCAAAACGGTCATCGAGCCTCACCGCAGCAGTCTCAATGCGACCTCAATGGAAAACTGCCTCTGTCTGAAGGAGTGGACCAATCGGTTAGAACATTGGATCCAATGCCCTACGACAACACACATACATGATGATCAGTGATGAATCAATCATTGTATTCTTTCACTTTTTCCTTCAGTCTACCTCAATTGTTGGCTGTTTTTCTTCTTTTCCCAGCTGTTTTTCTTATTTCCCCAACTGTCTTCCTTGCCCTTTTCCCCCCCCCCCCTCCGCCCATGCAATCAACATGTTGGTCCCCAACAAATCTCGTGAGTCATCCCGAGCCAATCACCCGGGGTACCTAGTTGAGTGAAGAACCCAAAAAAATTGCCCCGTACCCGCCCCGGCCGGGTCGGGTAGCCGGGTATACCCATTTAGCCCGTGGCCGGGGCCCAGCCTTAGGTGAGTGAGCCCAGGAGGAGCTCATGCTTTTCACAAAAATAGGTTTTTTTGCATGTTGTAAATTTCCATCTCTGTTGTTCTTTTTTTGAATTTACACCCTATTTCTTTTTCTTTTACGCTGACCCGGACACTGTAAAAAAACCAATGCAATTTAGTAGAAAATTTACACCGCAGTGGTGCTTTACAGTGTTAGATTTACACAGTATTTCACTGTGTAAATTGGTCCACTTCAAAATCCTATGTAAACATCTCCATTTTGTATTCTGCACGGTGCAGTCACTTCAAAAAAGCTTGTCATTGCATCAGAAAATATTACGTCAAAACAAAATTCAAAATTTTAATTTTTTGCACCTCACTACCTGTATGGCTGATCATACAGGCCCCAGAGACTGGTCCAAAAGCTATGTGGGCAGGGAGGTGGGGAGTGACCCAGTTCAGCACCCATCGTGATTGCCTGTGCCTTAAATCAACCCAGCAAGTTGAATGGCACAAGTCCCATCCCTCTAGGACCAAAAACAAAGAAAGTGGACTTTTGGGCTAGTTTTTCAAGACCTGTATTTCCCGCCACCTTTTTTTTATTTTTTTTGGTTTGGGGCTTCCCTAGCTTGGACAAGTTTCATTGAAATGACTGCGGTTTTTTTACGGTGCAGCACTGTGTGAAGGAATGCTATGTAAAATTTAATAACTAGTCTAACAATTGGATATTGGTGGGGTGTTTTTTGCACTGTATCTCCTTATATGGTCAGGAATTTGAAAAATGGGGTGTTTTAGGGCCTGGATGGCCTAGCGGTAACCATCACCCACGGAAGCTTGGTGTCACCCTTGTGCAACATATTATACTTGCTTCGAGCGACAAGTCTGGTGTTTGAATCCCAGCAGACATAACCCCTGGCCGCTACCCCTTCCAATTTTGGACAATTACACCACCCCTTTCAATTCTAAACCATTTATTAGTTGTCCACTTTAACCATTCTGCCCACTTCCCTTTTCAATACCCGTTACCCAATTCAATCAACCTGCAAAATGGCTGAACAATAGTCCCCATATCCACCCCCTGCCATCACCAAAAAAGTAGATCACATCAAGACTAATTAGATGCGTGTATTTACAGAACTTAACATCATCATTAAGTACTGAATGAAATCAATTGTTATAAGACATAAAGTCTTTGATGTTGTGAGAACAGTGTAAGCAAGCAAGCAATGATAGCAGCGGTGACAGCGTGCAAACAACAGACCTTTGATGTTGTGAGAACGGTGTAAGCAAGCAAGCAATGATAGCGGCGGCAACAGCAGGCAAACAAGAAGTTTGTGGAGCGAATTAGTTGGTTTGAGAAACAATTGATGATGATATTTCAATGTATATGATCACACCTTTGATGTTGTGAGAAAGGTGTAAGCAAGCAAGCAATGATAGTGGCGGCAACAGTGGGCAAACACCAGACCTGAAATGAAAGAAAGATGAGATGAGATCAGAGAATGAAAGAAGATAACAAAACAGAGGAATTGAGTCTAGTGAAACGGACCTTGAGAACAAGAAATTTGTGGAGCGAGTTAGTTGGTTTGAGAAACAATTGATGATGAAGAGAAACACAACCGGTAGAGGAAAGAGTTTATAAGAAGAATCAACTAGGTTTTGGACACAAAGTTTGTTCATCTCATGAGCGTGCTAGTATTGAGGGTCGCGAGTGATATGCTAATAATTGTCACAATCTAACAAGTTGTACGTAGAAATCATGATATTCATAGTGTGCAATGCCAAAGGCCAAATTACACTTTAAAAAAAAAATACATTCATAGGGGTGATGTATAGTTTTACACGATGCTGGCATTTAGGGTGGTACCCCGTAAAAACACATAGTAAAAATTAACATCCCCATATCCTTATGAATTATATACCCAAGCCAATCAGGACATCCTCATTGGCTTGGGTACTCAGACCAATCACCGTCACCAATGAGGATATCCTCATCGACTTGGTACCCAGACCCATGAAGATTTCATCATTGGCTTGGATACATCTTCCATCCGTTCAAAATTGAGACTTTTTTGAGACTCCATCTTTAACTGGAGATCTCTGGGCTAGCTGATGGTTGGATTCAAGGGATTGTTGAGACAGGAGTAAAAAACTGATGGCATGTAATTTGCCGAAGGTGGTTGACACAGTGTACATACAAAAAAAAAAGAAAGAAATTAGATGTTACCCCTGGTTCAAACGCATTATGGTACGTTTGGGCCGTTACAACATGTTCCGCGCCTGTTCAACTGTTCAGCTCGTTTGACCAGTCAAACAGGCTTAACGGCCTTTTCGACTGGTCAAACAGGTGATTCAGCCTGTCTGACTGGTCAAACAATCAATCCAACCTGTTTGACTGGTAAAACAGGCAGTCCAACCTGTTTGACCAGTCAAACTGCCTATGCAGCCTGTTTGACCAGTCAAACAGGCTGTCCAGCCTGTCTGGCCGGTCGAACAGCCCATTCGGCCTGTCTGACCGGTCGATCCAGCTTGGTGCTTGTGGTTTGGAGTGCAATTAAAAAATAAATAAATTCATCGTTTTTTTGTTGTTGTGTGGGCAGTCGCTGCTGCACAGTGCGGAGTCTTTTGAGTTTTGGAGAAACTCGCGAGGTAGATGGGGCGAGGGTCGGTCGGATTGGTGGGTTTGGAGGGGTTGAGACAAATGACCCGGAAAGGTAGCTCGCGAATGAACTCGCAGACTGCCGCGAGTCCATCTACGAGATGCCTCAAAGGTGGGTGGGAAAGCGAAGCAGAATGCCCTCGGTGGCTGGTACTGCCCGGCCATTGAGCAAACATCCACACCTGCCTTGATGGCCCATCATGGCCGGCAATCAAGGGGAACACCACACACACTCTTAATGGTCGGTCAGTACCAGCCATCGAGAGTAAAGCACTATGTACATCAACTCTCGATGGCTGGTACTGATCGGTCATCGAGAGGAGATACACACACCCCTTGATGGCCTGCCAGCACACCGGCCATCGAGAGGAAGGCACTATGCACACTCTCAATGGCCGTTACTGGTCGGCCATCGAGAGAAAAACTTCTCAATGCCGGGTCAACACCGGCCCGCAAGAGCAAAGTACTACGCTCTCAATGGCCAGTACCAGACATCGAGAGCAACTAGTGACACTCTCGATGGCTGTCAGTGCTGGCCATCAAGAGGTACACACTACACTCTCAATGGCCTGCACTGACCGACCATTGAGAAGACATAAATACCTCCCTCGATGGCCCATCAGTACCGGACATCAAGAGCAACACACTATACTCTCGATAGCCAGTACTGACCGGCTATCAAGAGTGTAGCCCTTTGGATGGGTTTGTACAAGTCCTCCCCCGATGGCCGGTCAGTGCAGGCCATTGAGAGTGTAGTGTGTACCTCTTGATGGCCAGCACTGACAGCCATCGAGAGTGTCACTAGTTGCTCTCGATGGCCGGGGGCGAAACGGGCCACGACCGTTAACAGTCAGACCCATACATTCCCAGGTTACCAAAAAAAAAAACATCCAAGATCCACGCACCGTCAATCCGACATCAGTTACGCAGACCCGTGGACCCACCTGTGTCCAACTCAACTTGACATACTCAGCCGGGGCAAATTATGCTAATATTTCGCGCGCTATACCGACAAAATCCGCTTCAAATTATCCTCCCTGTGTTAGGGTCCCCCAAGTCCCCCTTCCGCCGGCCAACCCCCAGTGGCGGCTTGGGGCGCCGTAGGGCACCGTAGGGCACCGTGCTCTCACATGACGCCCGCCCATTCGACATCACCAATGTAAATCACACCCCAAAAATGCGAAATCACCTTCTCTGTATGTACATACTATTATTTATGCGTTGACACATGCTACACCCTGACTCCCCACTGGAGATTGACACAGCCACCTCCGATTTGGTCACCGGACAAAACAAGACCCGGGACCTCTCCCCCCCCTTCCCTTCCAGGCCGACCGGTCCTGGAGGGAAGGGAACGGAGTACACTCCCTCCCATTCCCTCGAGGACCGAACGGTCCCAGAGGGAAGAAATTATACATGCTCTGTTCTCTTCCGTCTGGGACTGATTGGTCCCAGAGGGAAGAGAGTATGTACGCTCTTTTTTCTTACGACTGGGACCAATCAGTCCCAGAGGGAAGAAAAGAGAGTACCCTCTCTTCTCTTCCCTCTAGGACAAATCGGTCTCAGAGGGAAAGAAAAGGGAGGTACTCTCTTCTCTTCCCTCTAGGACCGACCGGTCCCAGAGGGAAAGGAAAGAAAGGTACTCTCTTCTCTTCACTCCAGGACCGAGCGGTCCCAGGAGGAGAAAAGAGAGTACAGAGAGTACACGTCCTGTTCAACTAGGTTACAAATGACTGTGAATTATCTTGTAAGAAAACTGGGAGATGAAATTTGAACAGGCTCTTCTTGAGTTGCATTGAAGATTTTGTATGAATCATAATTACTGAAGAATGAGAGATGCAAAATATAAGGCACTTTGAGTATCTTGAAAAACATTGTAGTAGAAAAAAAAAGACATATTGGCCTATGTTTTGGGAAACTGTGCACAGGTACACAAAAAATTTAACAGCTTCCCCTTGAGCCACATTGAGAATCAAAAATTATATTGTACCTAAGAAGAATCATACACGTAAAAGATATGGTGCTTGGAATGATTGGACAGTGCAAAAAGAGACTTTAAAGATCATTATAGAGCTGTTTCATAAATTTCTTGTGATCTTTTATGTATGAAAATTGAGAGATATAAAAAATATGGGACTTGGCATATTTTTTGGAAAGCAGTAAAACTTGTAAGATTTTGGATACTATTATTACTAAATCATTGTTTATTTCTTTAGTTAATATATCTGGGGCTAGTAATTGTATTTAAATTTTTTATTCATCTAAATATAGCAATAGAATAATAAAAGAGAATGACCTAAAAGCTGATAACTCTATGCAAATTCTCTGCACTGATGCCCTTGTTGATATGTTTTTGTTTTATTTCTTAAAAGTTTTATTTTAAAAAATTCAATCAAGTATGTACTTTACTTGATGGATTTCTTGGAATGTTATGTGTGCATCCTTTAGACTTGATTTCTGTTCTATTTCTTTCTTACTTACTCTTCTGGTTTGTGGTCCTAGTGATTAAACTCTCATTTCTGTTGGTAATGATTGGCTTCAATCTAAACAGTAATACATATTTCAATTAGTTTATAATTCTGATTTGTGATTTCAAATAAGGAAGCTTATGCTATTATTAGTAGTGAGTTACAACTTGGTATGGTTGATGGCAAGTACTTGACTCTTTCAGATCAAAAAGAGGAGTCATGTTGTTATGTTGATTGAGAATTATCAAGCTTTATGATGTGATTGAGTTCAATGACATCATTCTTCTCTTCACAATCCAATCCCCTGCCCTTTCTATCTTCTGATAGTTATAACTGTGAATACAGATTATAAATTAATGAGTTTGATTGCTTATGAATATTAAAGTAAGTTTATACAGAATTATAACTTACCATTGGAACTCATTTTCAAAAGGGTCTTATGAGGCACAAGGCCCTTATTCCAACAAAATCCATGAAACACAAACTGCAGTTACCTTGGAAGCACTATGCACTATGCATAGCCCTGCCAAATATAACACATTTGCCAGACAAGTCATAGTTGGCCTGTTTACATCCCAAGTTCTACTTGTGCACATGAATGATATGTATTACACACAAAAAGAGCACAATTGAAATATAGCATATGCCCAGCCAAATTACAAGGTTCAGTGATTCATCATTTTCAATGCAGAAACTTTTATTCCCACATTTCTGAAAATTGAATTTGGTTGGGTATATCTCAAGTTGTAATTGTGCACATACATGTTATTTTCTCTGCACAAAATGAGCAGAACTACAAGATGGCCTAACCAAATTGCCTAACCAAATTATGTGGTTCCAAATTTTGGATTCATCTTTTTCAAAATTGGAAGTATTATTGAAACATTTTAACCCATTTAACTTGATCAGGTATATCCCATGATGTGCTTGTCCCCATTTTAATGGTTTATTTCATAGCAATTAGAAACAGAGATAACAAACAATCATCTGTCATACATATGACAGGACACAAACAACTCATCTGAATCACTACACTGGACCAGGACCTGAAACATCGGACTACAAGGCTACACCACTTGTAGAAAGGACAACATTGATCTGAATGGAGGAAACTACACTTCCCTCCACCAAGACAACTGGAGGACTTCCTGTAGGATCTACAGCCCCTGTAGATTCTTAATTTGAGCCTGTAAAGCTAATTTTTGGCAGGGAAGATTGGATTTAGACTTTACAGCCCCTGTAGATGGCCACGGCAAGTCCTCCACTAAACTTCATCTTTTTTATTGGTTTATAAGAGAATAGTGAGGTGAAAGAGCAAGAGGGAAGGGTCATGGAAGGGGAAACTGAGAGCGGACAAAGAAAAGGGAAAGCCATGGATCTATATTCTGACAGTAACCATTTAATCTGTTTGTATACATCCCATCTTGTACTTGTGCTCATTTTGTGTGGAAAACATATCCTCCATGTGCATAAATATAACTTGGGATGGAACCAAACAAATTAAATAGTTTCAAATGTGTTATATTTGGCTTGACTGTGCATAGTATTTCAAAAGTAATTTCAGTTTGTGTTTCCTTGATTTCACCACTTCCCACAAAATATGCCAAGTCCTGAATTTTTTCCATCTCTCAATCTCCATTCACAAAATTTCATGAGAGATTTTGAAAATAACTCAATAATGCTGTCTAAAGTCAGTTTTAAATGATGCACATTATTTCTAAAGTTATTGCAGTTTTGTGTTTCCTACTTTGGCACATTTTCATAATTCATTCCAAGTCCCTATATCTTTTGTCTGTCCATAGGCAGGATATCATTGTTAATTTTCAATGTTGCTCAAGAAGAGGAAGTCAAAATTTGATGGCCCTGTACAAAGTTTTCCATTAAAAGATATTCTGAATCCAGTTTATCTTTTTGTATACTTCAATTTTCCCTAAATTGTTCAAAAGTTTCATAACTTTTACTTCTCTCATTCTTCACTAATATCAATTTATGATCAATCTTGAATGAAAAAATTTCTCACATTTGATGGCACTTTCCGCAGTTTTCCAAAAGGTACTGCAGTTTATCCTTTTCATTATGTTATCAACTTTTTCAGCTCCCATTTCTCATACATGACAGTTCATAGTGATTTGCAAAATAGCCCAGTAACACTTTGGGTTTTTTTTCACAGTGTGATCCTGGAAGGAAGAACAGATATTATATTCTCTTTTCTTTCCCTCTGGGACCGGTCGGCCCTAGAGGGAAGAGAAGAGAGCACCTCTCTTTTCTTTCCCTCTGAGACCGGTTTGTCCTAGAGGGAAGAGAAGAGAGGGTACTCTCTTTTCTTCCCTCTGGGACTGATTGGTCCCAGTCGTAAGAAAAAAGAGCGTACATACTCTCTTCCCTCTGGGACCAATCAGTCCCAGACGGAAGAGAACAGAGCATGTATAATTTCTTCCCTCTGGGACCGTTCGGTCCTCGAGGGAATGGGAGGGAGTGTACTCCGTTCCCTTCCCTCCAGGACCGGTCGGCCTGGAAGGGAAGGGGGGGGAGAGGTCCCGGGTCTTGTTTTGTCCGGTGACCAAATCGGAGGTGGCTGTGTCAATCTCCAGTGGGGAGTCAGGGTGTAGCATGTGTCAACGCATAAATAATAGTATGTACATACAGAGAAGGTGATTTCGCATTTTTGGGGTGTGATTTACATTGGTGATGTCGAATGGGCGGGCGTCATGTGAGAGCACGGTGCCCTACGGTGCCCTACGGCGCCCCAAGCCGCCACTGGGGGTTGGCCGGCGGAAGGGGGACTTGGGGGACCCTAACACAGGGAGGATAATTTGAAGCGGATTTTGTCGGTATAGCGCGCGAAATATTAGCATAATTTGCCCCGGCTGAGTATGTCAAGTTGAGTTGGACACAGGTGCGCGGACCGGTAATAGGCCCACTCTCACGCAACAGCCAACAGCGAGGCCAGAGACCAAAGCGACATTGGACGACTTGGAAAATTTCCAAGTCACCGCTTCACGCGAGGGAGGCAGCAGCCATAAAAACGCTTGTCCCACCCTTCATCCCTCAACCCACTTGCATTGTCCAGCCTGTACCCATCAACATAGTAGCTCGACTGATACCCCTCCCCCTTTCACCTTGACCCCAGATTCTAGATGGATAAATCTATTTACTGTCTGTCGGCCGGACCCCCATCCCATAGCCCGATTCTTACCCCTCCTCCTTTCACTTCGACATCAGATCAGATCTTGACGGATAAAACCATTTCCTGTCCGCCGGCCGGACCCCTTCATCGCACCCACAAATTCCTACCCCCTCCCTTTTTTCCCATACCCAATTCCCGACGCACCATCTCCCCCCATGACTACTACCAACACGTTTCCCCCTTCTGGACCCCCATCTACCGACTACCCGCTAGTTGACGACTTCACCAAGATTATACCAACCTCAACAACATTCCAGATAGCTGTCCCCGAAGGCGCAAGGGCGCCTGCTTCCGACAAGTTGGTGGTGCTCCCATTTCTTTTGCAGCGAACCCTGTCCGATTCACCATCCCCGGAGAGACGCTCGGAGAAGCAACGCTATTCGTTTGTGCTATGTGCGAGTCCCTTCAGTGGAACTTGAAAAAAGCCACCGGTAACACCCTCACCATTGCATCTGCACAGGGCCAAATTTTCCTTCAAGCTCAAATATCAGTGTCCCCGCAGCAGCAAACTCGTTCGAAAACAGACTTCCCGCAAGACCCACGAATCATGTAAATGTGAATGTACCTCACGATTCACGATCACCCACCACATTGCCAGCAACTCTCTGCGTGTGGTTTGGTTTTGGGCCCATAACCATACCATCGGAGCCCTGAAGGACATCAAAACATCTCGGCTCCCTGCTCCCGTTAGGAAATGGCTTGACAATCGTGTTGTCTCTGGGCTGGGCTGGACCGAGATCCACAAGTCTGTCCGATGCACCGGCGTGCTTGCTGTGAGTGAGACAACCTCATGACACCCAATCCACCATAACTGACTATTTTTCATCCCTACCAGCTCGAAAACCCCCATGCAATATTGGAGGGGTGTGGGGTCAAGTATGACCAGGTTAGATACCTGAAAGCCAAACGGGCTCAAGTCTCGGCCAAGAAAGACCAGGACGTTTTCAAGTCGCTTGATCTTTGGTCCAAATGTCCAACTGGAACGTCCACTCGCCCGAATTCTTGTTTGCTTTCCAATCACCCTGGCAAAAAGAGATGCTAATCAACCATGGCAAAAAGATGATTATGATAGATTCGACGCACAATTCGGTGAGCAATTACTTCCTCTCCGACGGGAAAAAGGTAAGCCTCTATTCAATCCTCATTTGGGACCCATTCACGGGGAAAGGCCTCCCAGTCGCCTGGGCCTTTGCTGCCTCCGCTGCCGAGTAAGTACCATAACCACCTCTCCTGCCATCTCCTCAGCCCTGACCCGTGCATTACGTCTAGGCTCCCCGTTATCTCCATTTTACGCTGGATCCGTGCTACCACCAACGTTGTCCCCCAGACGGTCATGAGTGACTGCGCAATGGCCATCACAAATGTTGAAGCGACCTATGCAGATCTTTCAGAACAGGCACCGAAGCATTATTGGTGCCTGTTTCATGTGTTGAAGGCGTTTAAGAAGAACACTCGACTCCACTTGCAAGCGAGGGGCGAAGAGGCGTTGACTGACTTTCGGCGAATAGTTTAATCAGCCGGTCTTCCTGAACTCAGTCTACAACAACTGTACACCAAGTGGGAATACATAAGCCCTACATTTGTGAAGTACGTCAAGAGACAGTGGGACAAATCAACCAAAAATTGGGCTCTGTTCTATAGTACAGTAAGTTACAAGTGTCTCCCCCCCCTGCGCGAAACAAATTCTTCACTAATACATTCACTTTACTTTAGACGGCCCATCAAGGGATACACACAAATAACTACGTAGAAGCATGGCACCGATTGTTGAAATCACAATACATCCCCCCGCCAACTCGCAGGAAGATTGATGAGGTCGTGCAGGTTTTCTTTGACAAGGTTGAACCACATTTTCACTTTGAATCATCACAAGTGCAAATGGGATTCAAGGACCAGCAAAACAACAAATGGCATTATCGGGCGCGACGACTCGGAGAAAGCTACACCCCAGCAATGCTTGTGATGCTCGGCGTCGTGGTGACACAGAGTCCGGGAAAGGTAAGTCCTTTACCTTGCCCGACACCAACACACATAAATGAGAGGCTTTATTTAACAGTCCACTATTGGTTCGTTCACGAACCCTTCGGATACGATTCACACGATTGCGGTTGGCTATGCGGACTCGGGCTTCAGGGCACAGCTGAACAGTTGTTCATGCCCCCATTTCAAGCGGTACGGGAGCGCATGTAAGCATATGTATTACATTGCACGCGAGTACCGCCTGTTAGTGGTGGAGTTGGACGACTTGGAGACGGCAGCAGGGCTGGCGCTTGTCGCAATTCCCATGGACACTGGCCTACCAGGAAGCCACAGCGACTCCAACATCGAAGTTGTGGGCACCAAGTGGCGAAACAAGAGGCCACTTGAGGCAGTCGATGGGCACTTACTGGTAGCAAATCCCAAGCGGCGTGGCGGCCTTACAACATCCCCCCCTAGGAGGGATCTTACGACGCAGCTATGCCCGCCGTTGGCGGCGAGTACTCGCTCCGTTCAAGGGCCTTCGATGGCCGTCTCTCTTACACCTCGCGCCCGAGCTCTGCAAAAACAACTTACTTCTGGAATGAACGGATTACAACGAGCTCTTGAGCTTCTGAAGGCCCAGAAGAACAGGAAAGAGATGGTCGCTCACGCCTTGATCATGGCAATGGACTGATTCCACAAAACCGCTCACGCGATGCTCCGTATGGTGGACACACACGTGACAGGAATAAAGGTGTGTACAATGGTGGATACGGGGGGCATCCAGGATGTTTGCTCTCTCTCTCGACCCGAGTTCGAGAAGCGAATGGCAACTTGGCAGGCGGTGGGGTGGAAGTGTTTGAAGAGGGTAGAAGATTTGTTAGGGAAGGTCTACCGTGAGGAGTTTCTGGCGAACTGCCCGGAATTTTTGGTCGAGTTGTTAAGGAAATGGTGCTTTGAAGTGTCCGGATTGGTAGAAGAGAGCTGTCCGTCTCAGGGGGGTACGGCTCAGGTAAGGTAACTAGCAGTGGTAACAATGGTAGACGCGCTGGCAGGGTAAGAAGTTGAGGTTTTATTTAATCAAGTGTTTTGTTGTTGTGTTGTAAACTACGAATGGATGTTGTTAAGCTATGACTTGTAAAATAACAATGGGAATTTGGCAATAGTTTGTGGGTGTAAGAATGCGGGAGGGAAACAGTGCATTGTGGCTGCCTTTTAAGTGCCTTGCAAGGCCACAGGCAGCATGACTTGTACAGTCTTTGCTGGGTTCAGCCGGTGGGTAGGTTGATCTTGCTGGAGATTAGCCCTGGCAGGAGGCATCAGGATCTCCGCTGTGGACTACGGCGGGGCAGGATTACCCCTAGCTGTGGCAGATCTTTTTTTCGAAGATTTTTTTAGCCGCGCAGTTATCACATGTTTCCATGGGAGATGGGTTTTTTTTTGTATCAGGTCGCGGCTCGTTTCATGCACGCTCAATGGCTGGTACTGGCCATCGAGAGCGTACATACGTAATGCTCTCCTGCTGGCCGGTACTGACACACCATCAATTTAATGTTTTGCTCTTGATGGCCGGCCAGTACCGGCAATCAAGAGTTTTTTGCTTTCCTCTCGATGGCCTGCGTACTGGCAGGCCATCGAGGAGTGTGTGTATCTCCTCTCGATGGCCGTCAGTACCAGCCATCGAGAGCTGATTTAGCGTGTTAACTCTCAATGACTGGTACTGACCGGCCATTGAGAATCTGTATTGTGTTCCTCTTGATGGCCATCAAGTGAGGTGTGGATGCTTGCTCAATGGCCGGTCAGTACCGGCCACCGAGGGCAGTCGTCTGCTTTGCTTTTCCACCTGCCGTTGAGAATGGCAGGCGACGACTGGCCCGGGGCGCAAGATAGAGGGTGAACTTGGATTACGTCAGCGCGACGAAAGTCCAATTTCGTCACCCGTTTGCGGGCTGTGTAAGCTAAGTGCACTGTTGCAGGTTGTGTCCTTTATCTAACCTATTACCAAAGATATGCTGGTCTCATATGTGTTTGCAAAGCTTGTCATGTTACCAGGGTCAAGACTTGTAATCCATTGGGTGGCAGTCTGCATAGAGCAGATTTGTACTACAACAGATATTCCCAGGATTAGCAAGGAGTCAAGTTACTTCCGCTTTCTCCAAATCCTACTCCTGAAAAAAGGCATGGGGGGTGTGTACACTCTGCACAACATTTCTTTTTTGGTGTGGGTATGGGTGTGTGCAAGAAAGGGTCCTGCTGCTATCATGCCCTGTAAAGAGTGGCCGCTTTGTCAAAGAAAGAGCATTTACAGCAGGTCATCAGGTATTTCTGGCCCAATTTTTGTTTTTTCCAGAATCTCAACCACCACACATCAAATCATGAGTCTTGGTGAATTAATGTCATATTATCTTTTTTTTTTGAACCTTGGACAAAAATGAAAAAAAAGTTTGTTGGAACATTAATTTACATGTCAAAAGGCTAAAATTCTAGCTTTTTGACTGCAAATAAACTCTAGCCTCCAACTAGAACTGGCTCTGTAGGGCCCAGGGGGGCTGTAGATCAAAGGGAAGTCCTCCACTTCCCATGGTCATCTACAGGGGCTACAGGTCTTAATTTACATGTCCAAGCTAAAATTCTAGCTCTTTGACTACAAATAAACTCTAGCATCTAAATCTGGCTCTACAAGGGGGCTGTGGATCAAAGGGAAGTCCTCCACTGGAGGACTTCCCATGGGCCAAAATCTACAGCCCCTGTAGATTCTTAATTTGACCCTGTAAAGCTAAGGGCACGTACCATAGAGCGTCTGAGATCGGTTTTTCCCAAGATTCTCACTGGAAATTGTTTTTAAGCAAAAACTTGTACCACATGCGTGGGATTTCGCTCGATTTTGAAAATCGTTTTCACTGATTTTCCCGCAGTTTTCAAAAACAGGTCTCCCCCTGTTTTCGAAAACAGTTTTTGTTTTCAAAAAAGCGCAAAAAAAAATGGCAGAAACCATTTTCAAAAACAGGTGTCTGCCGTGGTACGCGCCCTAAATTTTGGCAGGGAAGAATTGTATTTAGCTCTGTAATTTAACTTTAAAGCCCCTGTAGATTGCCACGGGAAGTCCTCCACTGTGAATCAAGTAAATTTTACGGCTGTGAAATCAGATTTACAAGCAAGCACTTTGATACAGGCACTTATTTGGGGCCCTCATAATGTCTTCTTTGATACCTCAACTAGCATACATACGTGGTTATTTCTACAGTGGCCATTTGGCCTTTTAGTAAGGGTAGGAAATCTTGAGAGGATGACAAAATATGTGCGATATGTATACAGGTAGCCTTGGTTACTTTAAACCTATGTAAGGGCACTTCTATTTTTTTTTATCTAAAACCGTGGAGGGACATCAGAGGCATACTAGTATTTGCGTATCTATGCGAAATCGAACTGGATGTCAATTTCTCGTAAGGTCACCTGCTGAATTGCGAATAGTGAATTTCAGCACCGCGAAAAACACCATGCTCGGCAAACGTCACTACGCGCTCCCCAAAAGACTTGATTTCGTATTCAAGCTCCTCCACGTCATCACACTGTAGAATACCATGCCAGCCCAGCACTCTGATAGCTTCCTTGACCCACACTCTGCACGAAAATCTTTGTTCTCTTCCTGCATCCCTTTCTGGAATGACGTTGAGTGGAACTCGTGTGGACAACAGTTCATGTATCTCCCTCGCTCCCCAAGGACGCCTTAACTTTCCGATGACTACCGCCGCGCCAACCGACAACGAATCCCGAAGGTTAAAGTCCCAGTCAACTTCGTAGGCCCAGAACGGTTCTCGGGCTAGATCGATTACGTGATACTTGACGCCGCTTGAAGTACATTGGTGTGTCCCTTCTTTGGGGTGTGGTATGAAGATAGTCCAATGAAACCGAATGGGACGAAATCCGGGGCGTAGGTGAATTGTAGCGTAAATGTTAGGATAAACCAACTCTCCGATGATCGGCATATTAGTAAGCTTGGTGTTAATTCCTTACTGGAACAATGCAGAAGAAAGATGGGAGTTGATCGACGCTTTTGACGGAATATAAATTGATCTGCGAGCCGCTGTGAAAATTCAGGGAGCCTTATCAAAGTTGATGATATTCCACACGCGTTTCGTGCCGTCAACCGATGTTTGCCTATCAGGAATACAAAGCTACCAAGAATATAACGTTCTAGAGTTTCCTTGAGCAGATCGGTTACTTGAAGGAGGGGTTTTCACTGGTAGAGGTATGAGTCGGTCTCAGCGGAGGTTTGAAGATTTCCTGGCGTAGAAGTAATGGAGAATTCAAAGCGGAGTTGGGGAAATTCAAGAGATCTACTCTAGAAGGTGAGAAAAGTTAAGACCAAATTTTATCAGATTGAAGGGTATCGTTGGGCCAAGGTTACTGGTCGCGACAATGCTCGTTGCAGAAACCCGTAAGGAAAAATTGTTTGTTGTTGCACAGCAATAAGTACAGATAGGATTGAACCTCGGAGGGTGATAATGCGCAACCTGGTATATCACAGGTTCATGTGAGGATTGAAGTTTGCCCTGCTGTTGATCAGCTGCCCCATGCCCGAGCTTTTATAGGAGAAAATCGCAGGGGGGCAGCGACATGCTCCAGACCCCACGCATGGCTTGTCGCATCACCTAAAACATTTTGAGTGATGGATTGTTCTCTTCCGGAATTGAATCTTCAAGTCACGAAATCCAGGAGGCAGCAACAGTGAGACGAAGTAGAGAGTGACGTTACTTGAAACTAGTTTACAACGTCCTTCAACGAAGACTGTACATTGCGATATTCCGCTGCTTCAAACTCATATTCAAAGGTAAAAAAAGGTACATCACGGATGATTCCTCCTGACAAGTATGTATACTCCACTGTGTAAGATCGTAGTGCGCAAAATCTAGCTTTGGTTTCAATGTAGAAAAGGGCACCGGGACTAGTCAAGATACACATTAAGGGTAAAGGAATTAACTTGAGAAGAAGTCAATGATCCGGCTGGGATCTTGGTGATAAAACTACAATTCAAAACGTCTTTCGCCTCGAGGCTCCGGCCCACAAACATCAGTTGCAAAATGATGGTTCATGTCTGTTCACGTACTTAAGCCTTAAGGGCCAGGTCAACACTGAGTGGTTACGATACGTTACGATATTGTCAATTTTTCCGTGCTGTAACTAATCCGTGTTACTGTGGCCAGCCGGTACCATTATCAGTAATGACAAAACGACCCAAAACCCTGTGGGCCATCAGCAAACTTAGCTTCGTTCGGCCTGTCTGACCAGTTGAACAGGCCGTTCGGCCTGTCTGACCGGTTGAACAGGCTTAACGGCCTGTTCGACCGGTGGAACAGGTCAATCAGCCTATCAGACTGGTCAAACAGGCAGTCCAACCTGTTTGACCGATCAAACAGGCTGGACGACGACCTGTCAGACTGGTCAAACAAGCTGATCTGCCCGGCTGACTCGAACTGGCCTTTAAGCCTGTTTGACTGGTCAGTCAATTGGTGAAGTATGGATCAAGTTCAAACTCATGCTTTGGAAGTTATTGAGCTTCTGGATTTTGGGGTATGAGGCTTAGAGTGGGAGGAATGGATTTGTGTGTCACTTTTAAATTTGGGGGACTGTCTTGACCAAAATAAGTGCATTGATAAAGTTCACTGAAATTTTGGTCAAGTTCACACTCATTCTTTAGAAGTCATTGCGTTTCAGTATTATGGGCGATGTATAAGGCTTAGAGTAGGGGAACTGAAATTGTGTGTAACTTTTGAATTTGGGGGAATGTATTGACCAAAATTGGAGGTCACCAAGACAGATGCATTAATAAAGGTCACTGAAATTTTGGTCAATCATTTTTTATAAGTTATTAAGTTTCAGCATTGTGGGCTATAAGGCTCAGAGTAGGAGAACTGTTGTGTGTGTAAGTTCTGAATTGGGGGGAATATTATGGCTCAAATTGGAGGTAGCCTATATGTTTGCATCAAGAAGATTCACTGAACTTTTGGAAAAGTTCACACTGATGAGTTGGAAGCAATTGATTTTTGGTATTTTGGGCTATAAGGCTTAGAGTAGGAGAACCAGCTTCCTGTGTAATTTTATGTTTAGAGGGAGTGTGCTGATAAAAATTTGAAGTCACCAAATTTAAGTGCATTATTAAAGTTTACCAAATTTCTTGCCACATTCACACCCATGCTTTAGAAGTTATTGGGGTTGTGGAATTTGGGCCATAAGGCTAACAGTAGGACACCATTCAGACATACTAAACCAAATGACACAGTTCCAACTGTTGGAATAGTGTTTTTGATGATTTGAAACACTATTCCAATAGTTGGAACTGTGTCAATTTGTGAAGTATGTCCTGAGTTGTAGTTGTGTGCATGTTTCTCCAAATACTCAAACTATTATATGCACCCACCTACAACTCAGGACATACTCCACCAAATGAAATATTCCCAACTGTTATAGTGTTTTTAATGATTGAAAACACTATTCCAACAGTTGGAACTGTGTCAATTGGTGAAGTATGTCCTGAGTTGTAGTTGTGTGCATGTATTTTGAGTATTTGGAGAAACATGCACACAACTACAACTCAGGACATACTTCACCAATTGACACAGTTCCAATTATTGGAATAGTGTTTTCAATCATTAAAAACACTATTCCAACATTTGGGACTGTGTCATTTGGTGCTGTATGTCCTGAGTTGTAGTTGGGTGCATGCATTTTTAGTGTTTGGAGAAACATGCACACAACTACGGAGTACAACTGATGACATACTGCACAAATTGACACAGTTCCAACTGTTGTAATAGTGTTTCCAATCATCAAAAACACTAATCCAACATTTGGGACTGTTTCATTTGTTGCAGTATGTCCTCAGTTGTAGCTGGGTGCATGTATTTTGAGTATTTGGAGAAACATGCACACAACTACAAATCAGGACATACTTCACCAATTTACACAGTTCCAACTGTTGGAATAGTGGATTCAATCATCAATTAAAACACTATTCCAACAGTTGGGGCTGTGCCATTTGGTGCAGTATGTCCTGAGTTGTAGTTGGGTGCATGTATTTTGAGTGTTTGGACAACAGTGAAAGGCTTTTGCTACAAGTAGTGCGGCACAGGGATTTTTGGCCTGGCTATGCTGCACTATCTGGTAGCTTTTTGGGGCTACAGCTTGAGCTTTTTGGCCTTGGCATGTAGCTTTTGTTTTTGGTAGCCATAAAATAGTGCCAACCTGCTACGCTACCACTAAGCTGTTTTATAGTGCTATCAGGAAATCTTGTTTGAGTGGCAGTGGCAGAGCTGTCAGGAAGGCAGTTCAGCCTGTTTGACCGGTCAGACATGCTCATGAACGGCCTGTCTGACCAGTCAAACAGCAGCCTGTCTGACCAGTCAAACAGCAGCCTGTCTGACCAGTCAAACAGCAGCCTGTCTGACCAGTCAAACAGCAGCCTGTCTGACCAGTCAAACAGCAGCCTGTCTGACCAGTAAAACAGGCTTAAAGGCCAGTTTGAGTCAGCCAGGCAGTTCAGCTTGTTTGACCAGTCTGACAGGCCGTCGTCCAGCCTGTTTGATTGGTCCAACAGGTTGGACTGCCTGTTTGACCAGTCTGATAGGCTGATTGCCTGTTCAACCGGTCGAACAGGCCATTAAGCCTGTTCAACCGGTCAGACAGGCTTAACGGCCTTTTTGACTGTTCAAACAGGTGATTCAGCCTGTCTCACTGCTCAAACAGGCAGTACAACCTGTTTGACTGGTCAAACAGGTTAAACGGCCTGTCTGACCAGTCAAACTGCCTATTCAGCCTGTTTGACCAGTCAAACAGGCTGTCCAGCCTGTCTGACCAATCAAACAGGCTGTCCAGCCTGTCTGACCAATCAAACAGGCTGTCCAGCCTGTCTGACCAATCAAACAGGCTGTCCAGCCTGTCTGACCAATCAAACAGGCTGAGCTGCCTGTCTGGCCGGTCGAACAGGCCTTTTGGCCTGTCTGACCCATCAATCCAGTTTGGTGCTGAAGGTTTGGAGTGCAATTAAAAAATAAATAAATTCATTGTTTTTTTGTTGTTGTGTGGGCAGTCGCTGCTGCGCACTCCAGTTTGGAGTCTTTTGAGTTTCAGCGAAACTTGCGAGGTAGATGGGGCGGGGTTGGTCGGATTGGTGGGTTTGGAGGGGTTGAGACAAATGGCCCGGAAAGGCCGCGAGTCCATCTACGAGATGCCTCAAAGGTGTTCCCACCAGCCATTGAGAATGGCAGGTGAAGACTGGCCCGGGGCGCAAAATTGAGTGCGAACCTGGATTACGTCAGTGTGACAAAATTCAAATTTTGTCACCTGTTTGCGGGCTGTGTTAGTGGTTAAAGCATCACTCATGGGTTCAATTCCCGTAGTGCACAACTTACATTTTGGATTCTGACAATATCTTCTACAACCATTGTTAAATGCTTGTAGAGTGACAACCCAATACCAATATGTGTGTATTAAGGTGGCTGATGGCACCTAGGTACAGTGACTAGACAAAAATTTTGGTCACAAAATCTTTTATTTTAAAAGTTCAGGACACAAACCTCAATTCCTGAGATTGGCTACAGGGGTCTGAGCAACGGTGGGCCGCTACACCACACTTTTTTTCAAAAAAAGCGCAGCGTAGCGGCCTTTTTTGAAGCCCAATAGTGCTGTAGCTTTAGCGGCCTTGTAGGGCCGCTACGCTGCGTTTTGCCGCTTTTAGTGGGTTTTTCCGCTCAAAAGCGCTGTAATGCAGCATAGCAGCCTCATTTTTTGAGGCCAGGCGCATAGCAAAAGCGCTGCATCCGCTAAAACTTAAAAGCCAGCAGAATTACACTTAGCTGCGCTACAAGTAACATAGCTGGCCCACCATTGGTGTGAGTGTGAATTTGTTTGGATTTATTGCATTTTTTGGAAATCATTGAAAATATGTGATATTGTTCAAACTAAGCCAAGGGAATTGGAGATCACAGTATGACCTGTGATTCAGGCTGAAAGTGAGCCAGGTCAGCGCACAAAACAGGTTCCCAAACCCACCCCATCTTTTTCCCAGGTTGGGTTGGGTTGGATCAGAAATTAAAAATGAATGTCCAGACCGGGATCCACTTTCTCAGAAGTGGGTCCGGGTCTAGTACAGGTTGGCCCAGAATTTTCAGGACCAGTTTTTTTTCATGATTAATCATTTTTTTCTTCTTGTACATATAACTATCAGAGGAAAACAAGATAATGGAACCTAGGTATCATGTAGAATCTTGAAATTTATCATTTATGTACTTAAACAGTTGTGTGACCATCCCACATAGTGGCCATCCAGGCAAAACCGGGTCAGGTGGGCCGGCCCAAATTTGGACTTGGTGTTCAGACCCAACCCAAGTGGAAACCAGGTCATTCTTTTGATTTTTGGCAAATTGGCTGTCTAGACCTGACCTGTGCCCCACCGGGTCACGGGTTGGCCCATGGGCTGGGTGGCCCACTTTCAGCCTGACCTGTTATAAGAATAATAATGAATAAAAATCAATTTTCCTGGCTTGATTGATCAAAGAATTTCAAAAATTTGCAATGAATCAAATAATGTTCTCCCTCACATTTTTTATTTTTACTTTTTTTTCATATTCATTCTTGCAGGGAACCTATCACCAGGAAAAAACAATGATCACTAGATGCCAGGTGACATCAACTAAAATTCCAAGGTCTACCCATGAAGTGTTCAGTTGGTACAACAGTGGGTCTTTACTTTATGGTGATTGGCAAAGTAAAGATATAGTAGATGTTTTTGGCAAAACACTTTAACAGATAGTACCAGGATTGGTAAGGGTTTTTCTTTACTATAACAGGCTTCCTCATTTTTTCCTTTTTTTTCACAGGTACAGTATCAGGGGAAGAAATTTATTTTTTATTGTTGGGGAGAGCTTGCCAAAAGCTATTTTTCACTACAGTAAGGCATTTACATCCAGTTTTACCCCTTTTTATTTTGATAACCAGAGGTAAAAGTAAATATACAGCCAGTTTTACTCCCAGTTATCAAAATAACTAGAGTGAAAACATGTTAAATGGGGCTCTCTACAATAACAGCCCATGGGCAAAAGTTCCTTTACTAGTATTGTATAGTAAAGTAAAGTAAAGACCCACTGTTGGTTGGTGTTGAAAGAGCACAAAGGGGCCATTGTAGTCAGCTCACTTGGTGTATTTGATACCTCTGTAACCAATCTCATGAATTGTGTTTTGTGTCCCGAACTTCTGCAATGAAAGATGTTATGACCAATACTTTTGTCTAGCTACTGCACATAGTACATACTTACAACATTGGTCAATCCTTGTTGATGTTCTTAGAGGCTAGGTTTAGCTTACTCCGGACATCCACCAAGCTCAGTAATCCGTTAACTTTAGTTAAGTGATGCGGATGCTCTTACGTGGCAAAGGTGATCCAAGCAGAGAACTGACGGTGATTTGAACAGATGTAGAACAGCAGTTAATCGATAACAAAGCGAAAGGACGGCCAATATCTTGAGATCTGAGCACCTGAAAAAGCAATGTCTCAACTGAACTGGAGCCCCACCTAAGAAGCTTGGAAAATTCAGTCTAAATTCTTGGAGACGTGCTGAGACGATCACTTTCTTGGAAGAAGATTATGGCCATTAGGTAAAAAATACAATCAAGTAGCGCATAATTTCAGCGTTGATTTCCGCCATTGTGGGTAGCCATATCGCCCCATCCCCACTTCAGGCGTGGTTTTTCTCCAGGATGTTCATGAAGAACCGATAATTTTGGTTCTTCGTTTCCTGGTTCATGCGGGTCACCCTGGAAATCGACGATGTAGGCTAAATGGACTAGAGTCAGCCACATGTCCATTCAGTTCTGGATTTAAAAGAAGAGAGCTCACCGCAGCCACACTCTGGACATCTTCGTGGTCGCGAATCAGTCACCTTCATGTACAAGGTGTCGTGCGAATCCACTGGGAAACCAGTGCAGCCGACAATACGAGTTCGCTCCTAGGGCCCAGTGTGGTAGGACGATCAGTAATTGAAACTTATCCAACATGTATACATAAAGTTCAAGACGACGTACGAGTGAGAAAACCTTGACCGGATTTTCGAGGGTACCCATGTGATTGACGGCAAGAGGTTTGCGATCGAAGGGATCATGACCCTCCATGCGGGCAAGGATTTCGAATCGTTCGATCCCAGTGGATTGCTCTAAGTCGGTTGGGACAGTCCCAGGCTTGGCACCCGGGCCTTGGATGATTGGTGGGCGAGCGTCTGAAATCGATCAAAGAGGATGACAGGAGTCGGTACCAGTTCAGTGCCGATCAAGAGACGAAAGGTGATGATGGACTTACCATGATGGTGGTCTTCACCCTGAACAACACGAGACACACTGATGAATCTCGAATTAGCTCGGAGGGCTACAGGGGCCAGCGACCTTTTGGAAATTGAGGCTGATTGACGGGTGATGGATGGAAGCAGCATGGCGGGTGTTCTGAGTCTTGGCGGCTTGGAAGGCAACAGGGTGTTGGAGGAATCCGATCGACGAAACTTTTCGGGATCAGGGACCCGGACTGTGACAGGGCTAGTGATAGAGAGGTGACAGGCGCGGCTACATGCTTCGGCTTGTGAACTCCGCCGCCGTTTGCCAGCACTTCGGTGAGACGATTTGCCCTCTCCTGATGGACTCATCTATTGTCACTCAAGGTGCCGATGCCTACCAGACAATTGCCTGTGTACCACCCGAAATTCGTATTCGCCGTGTTGGCCCAATTCTGAAATCTTGTATCTCACCTTTGCTTGAATGGATTGTTAACTCCCGGATACTGCCTCAGGATAGAGTCAAGATGGTCTTCAGGGTGATCGAGGCAGAGATGTTTGATGGGACACATGCCCCTACATTCATGGGCATGGTTTGTTAAGATTTCATCAGTTTTTATTGAATAGTGATCAGGTTATTGATAAACACGCACTGACAGTCTCATAGGAAAAACCAGCATCAACAAATCTGAAGGAAGTTTGCTTGATGGCTTCTGGCAGCTGGTTTGTGGTTTTATGAAAGGGGAAATGAAATTACTAGGTTTGGTTGAGATGGCCGGCAGTCAACCAAGTCAGACGCGACTTGTCAAGCTCGAGTCAGCACTCAACCGCCACTCAACTTCAGATCGAACACCGCAAGAAATACCATCCTTACCACGTTCAGGTCTCAGGGAGGATTTGGCAGGCTCCCTGTTCCCTGGTATCCGAGATCTCCAGTAAAAGCTCACAGGGCTGACTTGCTCTTCTTCATCGTTTGGTCGGCTATATATCGGACCGTCCTAAACAAAGTCCTATAATAGACTTTGTTCCGATCGACGATTTGTGGACCAGGCATCTTCCAGTAAAGCTTCTCAGCAGGATCTCACCAAGGGTTCATGTCCAGGACTTCCCCAGTAGAACGATCGAAGGACAATTGATTTCTACCGCTGGGAAACCAAAACTCCCTGTAAAGCTCTTTATCTTTAGCCTTAAGATTCGATGGCCCCACAGGTAAGCTGAAATATTTATGACGCCCGAATGTTAAGTTCTTCATCTAATTGAACTAATAAAAGCGATCTCCTAATCCCGCAGAGGACGTGCGCTTCACCCTTGGACGAGGCTTTGTTCCTCTTGGCATCTTCCACAGTCACCGACCGCAATAAAGGCATCGAACAAATGTCTGACTTGCTTGCAAACCCCTCCAACTTGAACTCAATCAAGGAATCCCGTTGGGCTGAAATATTCCATCATCTCTTCTCGGCAGCTGACACAGAAAAATCAGCTATCTTCAAGCCATCAAACGCTCGAAAGGGCTCGATTGCAAGAGCATCAAACCTAAACAGACTTCGAGCCGTACTGGCTGTAATTCGAAAATGCGTTGCACAACTCGCCTCTCAATTTAAGCAAAAAGTCATGAAGTTGGTATTAAATCGTACGATGGAATTGACTGTCGCCACCAATCGAACCTTGATGGACTCAATCGCTCTTGATTGTATTCGGATCATGCGGGACTTCCTATCCTACCGTCCACATCTAGAGCACCTGGACCACGAGCTTTCCACTGAACTTTTGGCGATTTGCTTTGCATCAATCTTAGACCGAAAAATGCCTCAGGATCTCATGATCCCGGATAACGATTCATTTCATGCTGAACCCCCTTCGGGCGAGCCTGATCCAGCAAGCACATTGCACGCGGCGAGTCCGAGGATCATTGATTCCGCTCAATTATTATCGATCGTCCTTTCTGCTTCCACTTCAGTCTGTCTGGAGTGCTCTAAATGCTTAATTTTTTATTTTTGCTTGGTGCTGGAGAAATTTCCACGAGAAACGTCGGCCCATTTCCATCTTATTTCTGCCCTGCATTTGCTGCTCCGAGAGCTCGAACTGAATAGGAGTCAAGACCTGGGTCAATCGGCGATCGACTTAGGCAACTACCTGGTCACTCTGTGGCCAAGTAAGAACGTCGCCTTAAAAGAACAAATCATTATATGCTTGACGTACCTGCTTCCGTTCGTCACCCGCGAAGCAGATATTGACCCATCAAACCCCGAATCCGAGATGTCTCCAAGCCCGGGAGACTTGGTGAAGAAAATCTTACGCGTGATTTCGAACGATGTAGAGCTTCAACCAAAAAGTTTCTTAACCTCTTTGGGCACTCTCCGATTGGTTGTCCCATCCAATAGGCTCGACTTATCTTTCTTTGGCACCAAGGCATTCAGTCGCACCCATTGTGATGGTGTAGATTCAGCCTCAGAGAGGCTTCAGGTGATTGCGTGGGCTGCATTGAGGCTAGGCGCCTCTGCCCTGAGCTACGTTGCGCGTTTGACCAACCAGCCTTCCGCCCGGGGACTAGATAGTCCATCAAAACGTCGTAAGGTAAGCAAAGGCTTACATCTGTTTTATCTTGCTACATTGGAGTGACCAACCTGATTTGACAGGTCGAAAGCGAACTAGAGAGCTTTCTTCATGCCATGCAACTTGGGTCTCCGGTTGCCTCAATCGTACACCGAATTCAGCTCTTAACCGTGACCGTCGATTTGTATTGGGGCGAACTGGACTTTCAATCCCGCTGGAAAATCAATCAAAGCGTGCTTGAATTGCTCTACTGCGATGACCCGGCCGTATTGAACTGGGCTTTGATCTTCTTTGGTAGTATGGCTCATCGTGTGAGCATCTTTTTTGTATCATGTCAGGACTCAGCCCTTCAAAGCTATTCAGGCAGTGTATTGACCGCTTCTTTCACTGTTTGGAAGATCGAACCTCCAGGAGATTCTTTATCATCCCCTCAAGAAACGCCCCCTTCCAATCCAGTGGTACCGGGCACTAAGGATTGGGAGCAGATATGGTCATACGCGATTAACCGAACCGCAAATCCAACTTGTTCTCGTTCAGCAAGCTACGCGGCGTCTTGCATACTTCAAACGCACCGAATTCCTCCCCACGCCACTCACGAAGCTATTCACGCTTTTTTACGGGACTTGAATGTACAGGGCCCCCCTTTCCCATACGATTCTGTCTGCGTACTCATATCAGAGTGCCTTGCTTTGGCCTCGGAGAATTTACAACTGTCAGCATATACTTTGGAAGAAAACGTTCACAGGTGGCTTGCTAAAACGTGGCTCGAGGTTGATCGTTCGGTGACCACGTCCAATCTTCTAGGCGGTCACCCTCAGCGAAGTAGAAGACTTTCACCCGGAGGTTTTGATTCAGAAGCCGTATTCCAATTACTGATCTCAATAACAAAAATGTCTGGAATCTCACTGCCCACTCCAACGGCTGTGCCCCCTGATTGTGCTACGACAGATACATTCATCTATCTTAAAGCTACCCAGTCCACTAGGTCTTCAATATTTCCTTGCCCTCAGCATCCCATATCTGGAGACCGTTCAAAGCATTATTCCCGATCGTGCAATTTTCGTGATCTGTCGCAAAACTCATCTCGTTCTGACTCAAAATTCGAGATCTCAGCTATGTTGCGTCAATCTTTGGAAAAACTGTCACAAGAGTTCGAAGCCAGGCAGAGAAGGATCGAACTGGTGTTGTCTGCTGTGTCATGTGCTCATCTACAAATGTTGATCAAGATCTCAATGGTCGCCCTATTGTTCCAAGCCTCATGGCAAAACTCGGACGGTTCATTTGATCAGGAAAGTGTTCACATCCTTGCGTCTGTCTTCGATATAATCGTAAAGCTGGTTGGATCGTCGAAATGGTCACCTTCTGAACGAGCGCAACTTCTAGCTTGTTTTGAACCGATCATCTTGCCTTCAGTCAATCAAAGTACGACAGTCCCATCTGATGGTTTGGCTAAACCAGGAACAGCGTCTGGTATTCCATTGAAGGAGCGGGCGAAATTGGAACTGGGAAGCTTCAATCTGGATAGCACACCTGGTATGAGCAGCGCTCCATCGCAGCTCCAGTATACAAATGACATATCTCATGTTTGGTCCTTTAGTCCCCTGATGCGATTGCAGCTGGAGACATTTTCGGAGATGTGCGAGAGGCTGTTGCAATCTCTTTCGGCATCAACCGCTTCCACTGCTCCGGGAAATGCGATGGAGGCCCATTTGGCTCAAACTCAAGCCACGGGAACTACGATCGACTTTGATGAAGAAGACCTCACAGGTGAGGATACTCACCAGACACATGAAGGATCGGCAGCTTATGACTCTGAGAGCTCCACCAAAAGAAAATTTCGCACAGATCTGGGAAGCATCGGGACTGAACGGGCCACCTTGGTCGTAACCAGCATTTGCGTTCGAGCTGCAGCCACATGCATGATAACCTCGAGTGATCCTCCTCATTTCGATTGCCCCCTTCCAATCTTTTCTGCGATGATAGATTGTGTAGGCTTAGAATTGATTTACATGGGGTCTCCCTTGATTGACTGCATTGCTAGCGGATGGATTACTCTGACGGCCGATCAAGCAGACCAGCTGCTTCAACACCTTGGGGAGACCTATTTAGCTACCTACGCGTATTCTCAAAATATCGGCTTGCGCAAATTATCCCTTCAGGTGGTAAATACTACTTTACCTCTTTGGAAAGATTCGGCCGAAGGCATGCGGTCAGATGTTGAGACGACGGCCCATCAATTATGTGAATATATGACCTCGCAGATGATTCAGGGAAAATTGAGATCTTGGGAAGTACAGTGCGAGTTGAGTTATTTGCTGGATGCCTGTACAAAATTCCAAACGAGTTGGGCTTCCTCGGTAGTGGATGAAGATCAAGATGTTATCTCGTCCCGACCGTCCGACCTCATGCTCTGGTTTTTGGAAGATGAAGACTACAGAGTACGACACCCAGCTGCCTTTTTTGTGTCTCGCGCGTTTGAACTTGGACATGCAAGCGATTTGAATCCTGTGGAATATTGGCGAGAAGTGGTTCAGCGTCTCCACCCATGCGTGGTATCCACTCAACTGGAGCCTTTGATGACTGCGACGTTATGTATGATCAACATTTTCATCGTCAGTGAAGAAATTCGACCACGAGCCTATGGCAAACTTTTGAAGGTACTCCGGGACCCGCCAGCTCTTCACGACAAAATCCTCCATTATGAGCTGGGATACGGCCTTCTCCGACGTGCTTGCTCCCTTTTGGGGTTCTCATCTACACTAGCTCTGTACACGTTCTACGCAGCGCATGTTGCTCGTGTGCAAATGGAAACACAACAATCGCCCCTCATCTGTACTAAATACTGTGTAGGGCATGCTCTGACACGCCACCAGAAATACGAGCTGTTCTACGGTCATTTTTTGGCAGTTGGCCCGTTTCTATTTTTAGATAATGAGGATTCTTTCAAGCAATGTGTCGAGTTCGCTGGTCTAAAAGAAGATGAAGCTCTTCGATTGTGTTCGCCTGCCATCGCCGCTGAACTAATTGCTCGGGCCTGTACCCAAATTTCCTCCGCGGACTGTACACCCGGCGGCATCGATGATTTAATCGAGCCAATGCTCAATGCTATAGCCAACAATTTAAAACTCGAAGGTGGAATTTTGCAGAGGGAGAGTGACCGAGCCATCGTTCATTTGATGCGTTTCGCACATGTTACGTCTGAAGACTTGGATGCTATATCGAAGATCGTGATTCAAGACTCCGCGCAGCGTAACGTTTTTCAAGTCCTCACCTCCGATTTGCGTGAGTATTCGCCTTGTGAGCCGGCCTTACCCTTTTACCCTATTTTGCGTATCACACAAGGCATGAAGTGGCTTGGGGATCGCCACTCACTTTTTACTGAGGCTGCCTTGGTGTACAACATTCTTTTTCAGACCTTTGATTTATTGACGAATTGCTATTTTACCAACGACCGCATCAGGCTGTTTTATTCTCTTGGCATCTATATCTCCCTTTCTCAGCAAACCATTTCTACTTCCCTGCCGATTCTTAGCCTGATCATCCAAGCTTTAACACCACTTATACCAAATGACGACATCTTCCAACCCGTTAGTAAATTCATCCGATGGACTATCTTGAAGGCCTTACAACCTTCAAATACCAAATTGAGAGGTCATGCGTCCATGGCCAACCTCTTCATCTCTGTCACCGAGTCAATGAAACGGGTGTCCGATTTGACCTCATCGCGCCCATCAGACATTATTTGCGCGAAGGAGTTCAGCTCATGGCTATTGGAACATGTAGCGAAGACTAGCAAATCAGGCCGATCGGAATGCCAAAGTCTTTGTAACAACCTGTTGCTTCATTGGCCAGAAAGTCACGCGATCGAATTTCAGGATGGCGCAATTGAATCAGTGCTCGGCTCCCCTGACCCGCCATTCAAAGTAATCCATCACCTACACAATCAGATGCTTCCAGGAAGTACGACTGAAAAGGGAAATATTCTATACCGTTTATTAGCATCCGCTCGAAGCTTGAAGACCGATATGAAAGTGGAAGATTGCCAGTCCTACTTAAAATTGTTGTATCAAAACTCGGGTGTTTTGACACCGCCTCGACTCGGGGAGTCGACACAAATTCAATCAAAAACGGATTTGGAACAACAATCTTTGGATTCGGAAGACGAAATAATCTCGCAGATATATGCCATCGTTGTGTCAAATCTCCTGACGCCCGATTTTCAGCTCATGTGCTCTCTGACGGAATTCTTGCAACGGGCATCCAGTTTCGAAATTTTACCAGTCTTTAAGAGTGACAGTTTCTCATTAGCGCCTCTGCTGATTGAAAGATCTGAGCTTACTTGCCACAAATTTGATGGCCGCAAGTACCCGGTCCACCCGAGTTCTAAATCAAGTTATCCTCAGGATTTCTCCTCCCTAGATGGCTTGGCCTACTCATCACATCTTTGGACCCGTGGTTTTCTACATGTTCTCATCGCTTCACGTACCAAAGCACGACCTTTCTACACTCAGCTTATCCCCGTGATCGAAATGAGTGATGAGCTTGCAGCTCGGTTTCTTCCCCGAGTTTTGCATTCTTGCTTACTTGGAGAAATTGGCTCCGCTGAACCCAAACTGAAGACAGAGGTATCCAGTCATATTCGCAGGATACTTACTTCACATTCTACACACCGAGAAGTTGTTATTCGTGTTCTGGAATTGGCGACACACTTGAGATTCCATCAAAGGCCTGGTCAAACTCCTCTCGAATGCAATAGATGGCTACATGTCTCATGGTTCGAGCTGGCTAAACAAGCAGCTAAATGGGGAATGTCAGCTTCTGCTTTCCTCTTTGTTGAGATTGCACGTGAAGAAGGTTTTTCAATTGACGTTTCAAAGCCGGTAGATGGAGATGTCCGGTCTTTGCTTGAGCGCCTTTACAGCATTTCACCCGAGCCGGATGCATTCTACAGTTTAGTTCCCTCAAACCCGACAAGCTTCTTGCTTCAGCGCTACCGGCACGAACATCAGTGGGAATCTGCTTTTGGATTCCATGGCGCTTTACTCGAAGGTTTGAGTGTCAAATCTCCAGCCTTTTGTGTAGAAATGTCATTACTTGCCGGATACCTCTCAGAAAATGGCCTGAACCGACTTGCTCACACGATTCTTCACACGCGCAATCTCAATGGTCTCAGTCGAACCCACACCACCGAGACGGAAAAATCTCCTACCCTACCTTTTGAGTTGGCATGGCGCGCCTCTACTTGGGATTTACCTTCCAGAAATCTGTCGGGGGTTGATTCATCGACTAGGATCTATAGCAGCTTAAAGTCTTGCTACGGGGACCGAGAGAAAAACGCTCAGAAAAACGTCACAGAGACGTCTCTCCTAGGCCAATTCAAGGAGCTGATCAACAACACAGCTTCCCGTGTCCAGCCTGGGCTTAAAGAGATTGGCTCTGCTTTGGCATTAAGTGATGTTCTGAACTGGCTAAAAAGTCCTCAACAAGACGATTTTGAGTCTCTTGTTTCTCTACCCCACGGTTGCCAGTAAGTGCGTCTATTTAAATTAAAAAGGGAATCTTTCTTTATAGAAATCAACGCGTTTTCTACGTAGATACGATATGCTAGAGATAATATCTGCCGTTCGAAGGAGCCTATTACAAGCGGTAACTGAGCAGAAGCAATCTGAAGTTTTCCGAGATCGAGCGAGATGCAAGGCTGCTCAAGAAGCAGAATTGAAGCTACGTATCCAAACCAGTCAGGTGGCACGTCACTCTGGCAATGTTCAAGCTGCGGTCAACATCATCATCCCCTCTTCCAACTTAACCGATGAAGAAATGGGAAATACGATTTTAAAAGTAAAGGAAGAATTCGCCCAAGTGTTGTGGGCCAAAGGTGAAAAGGCCCTTGCGCTCAACACAATGAAAGAAGTCCAAGCACTACAAAAGAAGCTTCCAGACTCAGCCGTGCAGCTGTGCCAGATTGTGAGTTTTGCATCTCCAAGTGGCAATCCCTCTACCTGCAACTTCGCTTATTTATTCATGCATTTCACACGCTACAGGGAGAATGGATTTCCCTTGCCCGACTCAGCTCCCCCATAGAGATTGTCGATCAATACTTTGAAAAGGCTATTCAAAGTCTCGACAACTCTGACTATCCCGAAGCATTGGGTGATGTTTCATACACCTATGCTAAATTCGCAGATGAACAATATCACAAAATGGATGACTCTGAAGAAATGAAAAAGTTGAAGAAATTTACCAAGCGGTTGCGTGCAGAAATTAAGGGGACAGCAAACCTTGCTAAAACCGATCCAGGCGCCAGAAGAGTGATGGCAATAAAGGAGAGGCTCTTCAAGGAAGACAGCGATAGACTCGAATCTCTTGCCAAACTTGAAGCTCGTTATTTATCTTCATCTCTCGGCATGTATTTGTCTTGTCTCTCTCATTACGATCGAAGAGATGAGGTGATCTTTCGGTTTGTTTCGCTGTGGCTGGAACACCACTCCGATGACGCATTGAATGTGGGCATATCAAATCGTCTGCAGTCAGTGCCAACTCACAAGTTCATTCCAGTCGCCAATCAGTTATCGGCACGCTTGAACAAAGATTCTGGGTCGAAATTCCAAGAAGAACTGGTTACTTTGATCATCCAACTGTGCCTGGATCACCCTTTCCACATCATGTTCCAGATTTTATTACTCCAGCGAGGAATAGAATCTAGTTGTCTCGATAGCCTCAATAATTCTAGATCTCGCCGATTGTCGAACATTACTGCTCCCAGTACCCTTTCTCGGAGTGACCTCTCTCGGGCTGAGGCAGCCAATAGTGTTCTTAGCCAAATATCTCAGAATGGAACCAGAAAACAAACGGTCAAGGAACTTCTCATGGTGCACAAGGCATATAAAGAATGGGCATCTTATGTTGTAAACAAACAGGTGAAGGCAGGAGCGAACATGCAAATACCGTCGAATTTTTTGGTGAACAGTCTCAAAGATCTTTCTGTTCCTGTTTCGACATGGTGCATACCAATCGACAAATCACGTCACTATCGTCCGGAAAGTATGCCTTGTATCAGCAGCTACAAAACCACATTCACAGTGGCCTCGGGTAAAAGCGTCCCAAAAATTACCACATGTCGCGGCTCAAATGGGGTTTCGTATAAGCAACTCGTAATTCAATGTCTTTATCCTCGCCGATTTGATGCGGCGATAACTGAAGTGATTGTTTGATTTCAACGTATTGCGTAGTTTAAAGGCGGCGACGATGCCCGACAAGATGCGGTAATGGAGCAGGTATTTGAATTAGTCAACAATGTCCTCGAACGCGATCCACAGTGTCAAAAAAGAAGGTTGAATTTCAAGACTTATATCGTCATCCCGCTATCTCCCAAGGCTGGTCTGATCGAATTCGTTAAGAACACCTCATCATTGATGGATATCCTGACGCCGATGCATGCAAAGTAAGCTACCCCGATATGTTCTCATGGCAATCTTTTTCATTTTTCCAACATTCACGTTGTTTTCTCCAGATATAACGAGCCACAAGATTGGAGTCACTCGAAATTACAACGCCATTTGCGCATCGATGCAGACACGCAACTAAGAATTGCAAAGTATCAAGAAGCCATTACACATTGCCGACCAGCTATGAGATTTTGGTTTTTCGAAACCCAAAAGTGTCCGCAGAAATGGTACGAGATGCGTCTTAACTTCACTAGATCCGCGGCAACTACTTCGATAGTAGGTCACATCTTAGGCCTAGGAGATCGGCACATATCCAACATTCTAATCGACCGAATAACGGGAGAGGTCGTCCAAATTGATCTTGGGATAGCTTTTGATCGGGTAAGAGGTCAACTTGGATTTTCACTGATCAGACCTATCATTAAATAGATGTGCACTTGAACCACTAGGGAAAATTACTTCCAATACCTGAAACCGTACCTTTTCGACTCAGCCGAGACATGGTTGACGGATTTGGAGTGGCCAAAACCGAAGGCGTCTTTCGGCGATGTTGCGAGCAGACTCTGCGCGTTTTGAGGGAAAACAAATGGTTGATCATGACAATTATAGATGTCCTCAAGCATGATCCCCTCCAATCATGGTGAGCTCACCTTCATCATTTTCACTCGTGATAAATTTTCATTTGGAAACTTATAAACCAAGAGAATACATCACAAACGAATAAAACAATGTTTAACCTTCCTCAAATGAATAGGATCGTTTCCAAACAAGAAGAAAAGATCAAGCAAGGGGTCAAGGAAGATCTAGCAAACAGCGGATCAGAAGACCAAGAGACTTTTGATGAATCTCCAACCGATACTCCGGAACAGGCTTCAAGAGCATTGGCTTCGGTTGAAAAAAAGCTATCCAGCAATTTGAGCGTGGAAACTACAGTCAATCAGCTGATCCTCGAAGCTACTTCAATTGAGAATCTTGGCTCTCTCTTTTGCGGTAAGCCACGCAATTTCGATCTATTGAATACGAAGCCTACACAGGTCGTTGACCCTGTTTACTACCCACCTTTTTTATGAAAATACAAATCGTCGTAGGCTGGTCTGCTTGTGAGTTGTTTTGCTGTTCTTCTTATTTTTATACTTAAAAATACATGAGCCTGATTTTTTATTACTCTTTTATTTATGTTGGATCAGTTTACTGATGGACCTAAATCCAAGTAGTTCATATTCCCCCTTCTATACATCACTAAATATTGAAAATATTAGATAAACCATACCCATCCATGAAATTATTTTCGCAACTGCTTTTGATTAGTAAAGACAATGGCTCCCTGTTGGACATATTTCTTGACGGTTTGAGAGAGAAACAGGTGAGTGAATCCACCTTGCAGGTGTATCCAATTGAGTGTAGTTGTAAGAGAACCTGAGAGAATTCCATGGAAAAGCCAAGTCCGAGCTACCCCGCTGCGGCACGCTTTTGAGTTGTTGAGCGTTGTTGGGCAGTTGAGGACTTTGCCTCTAACAACAAAAATTTGCTTGAAGGAAGTCCGGCTCTATAATCACACAAAGAAAAGGAATCAATACCCGTTTCTTTCTGCAGTCCTCTTGTTAATTTCTTTGAATATATCTGATCCATCGAGAAAGGGGCTTGGAAAAACAGCTCCCAAGAATTAGACCAATAAATCCCATGAGAGTTGTTGGTCTAATTTTAAATTGGATTGTGACTAGAGCTGTTGTGATAATTTCACAAACAAACAGAAAAGATCATATGTAATGTTTTACTGAACTTAACAAGTCCGATCTCCCTGATGTGCGCGGCTTGTGCTAGCGTATGAGTGACCTCACATCGCCTTGCGCCGACCGCAGGGAGGGACTTGCGCGTAGATCCTGAGGGGCACATTTCCGATTTTTGGTGGTAAAAATCTTTGGCTGCTTGCCTACCCACCTTCTGGGGGGTCAAATGGCCTGCCCTTGGACCAAATGGAAGCTGTTGATCTCCCCTTCCACTCTACCAGCTCCATTTTCCAGGGCTGTTGCTCTTGCTCAGCATAGAGCTGGATCAATGAGCAGGTCCTCCCTCAGATTATTAGTTTGAAGAAGCCTGAAATCAATACTGTACAGATTTTGGCGCGCATACTTACCTCAATGTTGGGCAGTATTCACTAGGATGAGGGCTTTTTAAATCCCAGGGGCAGACACACTCAAGGAAAAGGGAAAAAAAGTGAGGAGGCCAAAATGACCGGGAGATCAAGGCCTACACCATGGGGCAAGTTTCTTAAAACCCCCTGCGTCCCTTGGACACTTTTTGTGAAAAGGTGTCCAAGGGACACTTCAATAGCGTCCGATGGACACTGTTCTCCAATATGCGCCCAAGGGACGCTTTGGGAGAAATACCAAGAGCAACCATTGGACGCCTTATGCCAAAAGCATCCACCGGACGCTTTTGCCAAAGCGCCCAACAGACACTTTTGCCAAAGCGCCCAACAGACGCTTTGTTGCCAAAGCGTCCACCGGACGCTTTTGCCGAAGCGCCCAATGGATGCTTTGCTTCAAAAGTGTCCACCGGACGCTTTTCTCAGAAAACTTCCCCTGGGCGCTTTGGAAAAAGCATCCGGTGGACACCCAGCAAACGTCCAGTGGACCCTCCTCCTTTGGAAGCATGTCTACAGCGCGGGTTATAACCATCCTGACGGTTGGACCATCCAACAGTTTGTAGTCATGCGGTTACAGCTTGGATTACATGGCTGTCAGCCAGCAAGGTTGGGTGTTTGAGTCGCACCAGATCTATTTTTTTAGTTTCCAGGCCCTGCAGGCATTGGACCTCCACCACGTCTGTATATCTTTTGGTCCCTTTTTGGGTGGTCTATGAACCGTCTGATGGGCAATTCTTGCACGGTTCTGCCAAACCGTCCAGAACTTGTCCCACAGAGTGGCGTCCATCAGACGGTACTCGCCCACCAGGATCAGAAGGTCAGATTGAGCGCCCATTGGTTTTCCGTCGGGTCCCATGGTGTACACAACCATCAAGCTGCTGTAGCGCGGTGGCTGCTTGTTGGTCAGGGAAACAGACCTGAGTGAAAAACAGCGATTTGAGGCACTATCCTTGTCAGGATCCACACCAAATTTCGTGTTTTACTTGTAAGCCCCTCTGTGAGACAGAGACCCTTTGGGCTCCCTCACGAGAGGCTTTGTTAGGCTCAACGTTTTACTGGGTGGATCAAAAATTATAAATCATTCCGTACCACACCTGATGACTGATGTGAATAAATCCCAGCACAAATACATGCACAGGCTTGATTTGAGAGGTGTAAGTGGTTTCATTCTTTTTCTTCTTAATTTCTTTGTGCTTTTTTCTTCTCCTTTGTGAGTTCTGAGTAAATAACTTAATCAATGAGAATGGAATCTGGGATTTAAGATTCTAAATTGGCAAAGGGAAGTCCTCCATTACACTCAATCTGGATACACCTCTCACATCAATTCTGTTTATTTCACAGTGTTCAATTTCATTCACATCAGTCATTGGGTATATTACTAAATGAGTGGTAATTTTGGGCCATTTGGGCCAACCAGTGAAAAATTATGATTTTTTTTTGGTAATTATCATAATGACTCCCAGAATCAAAATCAAAATTAGACCACCGACTCCCATGGGAGTCATGTAATTTTGAGGGTTTTTTTTTTCAAGCCCCTAGATCAAGGAGTGTTAAGATTGAAGATTGGGCATGCCATGGGAATAGAGGAGATGATTGTGGGAGGGAAGAAAAAGAACAGAACAAATGAGAAATAGGAGAGTAGAAAACAGGCGGGATGGAGACAAGAAGAGGACACAGAGGATACAAAAAAGGGCCTTGGTTAAACGACTCCTGGGAATTAGAGTTGCAACTCCTGGGACTCGTGCAACTTCTTGTTTGGGAGTCGCAACTTCAATCCAGGGATGAGATTTGGGAGTCATTGACCCAAAAAATCGCAAAAACACTAAAAATAAAATAAATTCATAGCTCATGTTCCACAAGAGCAATTGGGCCAAAAAGTTGAATAGATTGTATTTGTGCCATGATTGTAATTCTGTGGATTTTTTAGAAAATTTCATACATAAGTTTTTTTTTCCCTACTGTAATCTCAAAACCCATGCCAAAACAAGAGCAATTGGGCCCAAAATTTTAATAGGTTGTATTTGTGCCATTATTGTAATTCTACAAATTTTTTAGAGAATTTCACCCATACATTTTTTTTTTGCTTTTTTTTTTCCTACCGTAATCTCAAAACCTATGCCCAAATCCGCCATAACTTCTCACTGAAACCCTCCAGATGTCTCAAAATTTCATACTGTGGAGGAAGTGATGCAATATTACTAGAAATAATGGCACCATGTGATCAATCAACCTGAAAAGATAACAAGATTAATTTAATAAGGGGTGGGATAATTTTACTATGCCTCTTTTGCAGGGAATAAGCCCTGTAAAAGTGTGTGACATGCCTTGCAAATGGAAACTTAAAAAGTTTATACTGCCTTGGGGTAATGGTGTGTGACCGGAAAGACTGTCTTTGGGTTGGACCGCCGTCAACCGGAAGAGGGGCAATACAAACCTTCCTTGAGAGGTAGGTTTGTCTTTACCGGCCGGTCTAGATTGGTTAGCCCATATCTAATACAGTTTTTTTTGTTGTGTAGCAACCAAAAATGTAAAGGCACCGCTGGGAACTGTCCTGGGATGGTGTAAAACCAAATACAAAGATTGCATAAACAATTTCTCTCAAATGTATTATTAACTTGCTGCCTCACTCCTCCTCACAGGAGATATTAGAAGTTATCCATTTGGTAAACACAGCTTTAATTTAACTGTTTCAGTGAATCTATCACCAGGTGCCACAGATTATAAGTTTTACTTACTATTCTTCAAATTGAGAAACAAAACCTGGTAGTGCAAATGAAGTAAGTTTGACAGCTACAGCCTTTGATAACTATTGATTTGTTACAATATCTAATTGGAAAAAATTTATAACTCAATTTAATTTGCTTCATCATAATTATTTGCACTTGAAGTAATTTCCTTTACCAAAGAAAATCGTCTTCGGTAACTCGAAAAATTGATGCTATCCAAAATTAAATTCCCAGGAGAGCCCCCAGTATGATTTACCTGCCCATGGCTCCTCCTAGTTCAACATAGAATCCTTGAATAACACACATGCCTTTACAGATCTATTTCAGTTCATACTTTCTTTCCCTTTCTCACTTTCTGTTTAAATTCCTTGTTCCTCTTTCCTTCAATTTTTTCTTCTTCTTTTCCTTGTCACTCCACTTCATTTGTGGAGGAGTGAATCCTGGAAAGACACACTATTCTACTAAGCTAGCTAGTAACATCTTTGGTGATTTAGGCTCAAAAGAGGGAGTGTTTACTCCCTCTCAGTCTTTACCCCCTCCAAGGAATCAACTGATTATTGGTTATTGGGGGGAGTATTGACTCCCTCCAATGACCAACTACTCATCCGAGGGAGTGTTTATTCCTTTTTAATCCCTCCAAGAACCAACTGGTCATCGGAGGGAGTGTTTTCTCCCTCCAAGGACCCACTGCTCATTGGAGGGAGTGCAGTGGGTCCTTGAAGGTAGTAAGCACTCCATCCGATGACAGAACGGTCATGAGAAGGAGTAAACACTCCCTCAGGCTCCGTGACCAATCGGTCTTTGGAGGGAGTAAAATCTCCGATTGATGACCGACTGGTCATCAGAGGGGATGTTGACCCCCTCCGATGACTAACTGGTCCTTGGAGGAAGTAAACACTTCCTTTGATGACCAACCGGTCTAAAGTGAGTGTTTAATCCCCCCAAGGACCAATTTTCTATTGGAGGGAGTAAACATCCCCTCTGATGACCAGTCGGTCATCAATTGGAGTGTTTACTCCCTCCAAGGATCCTGAGGGAGTGTTTACTTCCTCTCAGGACCGGTCAGTCATCGGAGGGAATATTTACTCCCTCTCATGACTGGTCGGTCATCTCCAATGACCGACCTATCATGATAAGGAGTAAACACTCCCTCCATGACCAATTGGTCCTACCCAAACTCCACCGGCCCGTTTTTTTTTTTTTTCCTGCGCGGCTCCCAAACCTTAGGCCGGTTTGGGAGTTGCGACTCCCAGAATTTTATTTTTATTTTTATTTGTTTGGGTCAACAACTCCCAAAACCCGTCCCTGGATTGGAGTTGCGACTCCCAAACAAGACGTCGCAACTCCAAAACCCGGGAGTCGTTTAACCAAGTCCCTACAAAAAACACTTATTAATGAGATAGATTGAATTAGACAGACTGAGTTTAGGGGTGGACATGGAGGATGAGGAAGATAAAGCAAATGACACCCAACCACACTGTCAGCTGGTGTCTCTTCAGTGACAACTGGTTGAAAAATAATCACACCTTTTTGGGAGGAAAAAACCACACCTCAATCCTTTTACGGATGAGGGGCTAGCATCTCGACCATTAAGGTCAAGTGACAACAGGTTTTGTTAGGGCCGTGCCGGCTCTTCGTCTTATTCAGACGGGGTTAGTTAAAGCAAGAGCTTCAACTATCAATCAGACAGGAGTTGGAAGAGTCGGGTCGGTGGGAGAGATAGAAGTCGGAGAATGTGAAGAGGAGAGTTGAGATATTTACGGGTGAGAGCGGAGTCGAGGAAGGTAGATAATAGGATTCGAATAGAAGACTGTAATTAGATTGAGATCCCCAGTTACCTACTAGTAAAGTATACTATTGAGAGTAAGTTGTTCAGGAATTAAGTTTTAATAATCACGGTGGGGGAAGGATCAAGAAAGGTCCACCCCTTATATCCAGGTGATTTGGTGAGTACAGGCCTTCACCCGGTGGGGTGAGGCAATTCTATCCGTGCAAGAGATCACGGATGTGGAATAAAACACAATAAAGGTCCTTTTTAGTAAATCAAAAGGGATTTACCCAATAGGCTATTTAGCCTATCGGGTAAATAGTTTGAATATAATTTTCCTGATAATAATCACACTACAGTACGGGTAGATTATTTTCAGGAATTTTAATTTTAATTATAATGAAATATAAAAAGGTAGTAGATAAGTGTGATGAGAGTAGGAACTGAAATCATAACAGTTTTGAGTTATGAGGTATAGCTCAGAAATTAGTGGACTGCTGACTAGACTAATGTGGTTGTTGAAGTTGCTGCCATATGGGTTAACTTAGTGTTAACCTCAGTGGCTGACAACCACAACAGAATGAGATACAGAAACTGCCACACAGGCACTAAGTCAGATCATGACAAGATATCTAGAAAGCAAGAAAAAAATATCAGTGCACAACTCAAATGACAAGGCTCATAATAGTGCAAGACTTTATTGTTTTAATGCAAATCTACCCAATTCATTTTAGCATGAATAGAATGACTGAAAACATCAAGAACAAAGTAGGCTTGAGGACTGAAATTGCAAGTAGGCATGACGTCAAGTAGAACCAGAATTGAGTCAAGGTCAATTTGTAACCTGGGTGTTTGTCTTCCCTCGAAGGGGAAAAAAATCGACCCTGCATAGGGCCAAGCGGAAAAAAATCAAGTTTTTCCGCTTCGAGGAGGCCTGGGGTATGGCTGTGGTGAAGCGTATGATAAAAAAGACCATATTCGTTCTCCTGAAGTTATGGCTGGTCAAGCGTCACAAAGCATGTAATCAAGAGAGTGAGCTCATTGTTGGACCCGTCGATCAGACTTTGCTCGATGACCCAATGAGGGGTACTGCGGTCGTGGGGACTGTGTCGCTCTGGGCTACGGGCGACCCGATGAGGTCATCAAGACGTGCAAGACTGTCAGTATGTAGAATCTACTGTACAGTCTGTCGATGAAAGTGGCGGTCACTTTACTACGCTCACCTAAATATCCAATTAAAACCAGCTCAGACGACACCCCCGCCGCCACCGACGAACCAACGCACTTCTGCAGATTCAACTCACTCGCTCAAGTAAATCAACTGCAATATGTCTGCAGACCAACCCACAAATACCAACGACAAGCCGAACGACATCGGCCCTGATGGCGAAAAGATCAAAGGTAAGCTAGCCCAATCTGCCACTTTCTTCCGTTCTCCCCTGAGTCTGGATCAGATAAGCTAATGCGAATTTTCGAAACTGTTTGACTCCCTCAAGACATGTCATACTACGACCTTTTAGGCGTCAGAGGCGATGCCACCGATATCGATCTCAAGGTGCCTCTTCCTTCTTTTTTCAAGCTTCTTTCAGGGACAGCCTGTCACTTTCGACACCATCGATCTTCCACCATAATTTACTAACCATACGCACAATCCCTTGTGTGGTCTTATGCTGACATTCCACAGAAAGCTTACCGGAAAGCTGCCATTCGATGGCACCCGGACAAGTCAGTCACATATTTCTTTTTTTTTACATTCCTGCTTGAAGCTCCAACTCATCAGAATTTTTTGCTTCCCCACTCAAAGAAATCCCGGAGACGAAGAAGCCCAGAAGAAATTTGTGACGATTGGCGAAGCTTATCAGATCCTCTCTGATCCACAGTCAGTCACACACTATACACAGCCTTACTATCACAGACCACATCAAACTTGTTATTCTTGTCTTAACTGACGTTTTTTCACCGCTGCCACAGAGAAAGAGCTTTCTATAACAAGAATGGAAAACGTGAACATGGGCAAGCTGGTCAAATGCCTATGGAGGATCCAGGCAAGCTGTTTGAGACCATGTTCGGAGGTGAAAAATTTCGGGTTGGTCGAATCTCTTTTAGCTTTTTGCAAATCCCAGATAGTTAATTAATCAGAACTTCTTTGTACCACTTTTTTTTTCTTTGAATTAGGATTGGATCGGTGAAATATCCTTAGGTAAAGATATAGGCAAGGCTTTTGAAACCAACACCACTGAAGAAGAGCGGGAAACAATGAAAGCTGAATGGGCTGCGAAGCAACAGGTCAATGGATCCGCTAATCAACAGGGGACCATCAAACATGATTTGGATTCATCCGTTGCGCCTTCTAGTCCTAAAACCACATCGCCAGACTTGCGACGTAGTCCTTCTCTAGCGACAGGCTCTGGTATCCAACCTAGTCCAGCTAACGCGACCACTTCTACTACATTTGCGTCCTCTTCAAGTCACTCCCCTGGATCTACCACTCTTCCCACCTCCACGCCAGCCCCAGCTACGAAACCATCGCTAAAACAGACACCTGAACAACGTGCCGAAGCTGAGAAATATGAGAAGCAGAGAAAAGAAGATACGATCAACCGGGTAAATGACCTGACCAAAAAGCTATTGGAACGGATTAGGCCTCTAGTCGAAGCTGCCAAACCTGGAGAAAAGGATGACCCAGAGACCGAGAGGTTTATCAAAGGAATCAAAATGGAAGCTGAAGACTTGAAATTGGAAAGCTTTGGAGTTGAACTGTTGAAGTTGATTGGCTCGGTCTACTACACCAAAGGTTGGTGATCTAGTTTGTTTCAACTGACTGGGATGGGATGTGACTGTCTGACTTGACTGGATTCCTTGGGGGATAGCATCGACGTATATAAAACTGCATCGACCGAAATCCCCGTTTGCAAACTTTCTTGGGCTACCTGGGTTTTACGAGAACACCAAACAGAAAGGAAAGATGATTAAGGAGGCGTGGGGAATGCTAAGCTCGACGCTAGATGTACAAACTGCCATGATGGACCTCGAAAAGAGACAGGAAAAGGGACAACTAGCGGAGGAGGAGATGGAGAAGCTGAATAAGGACCTGGTTGGGAAGGTTTGTCAGATGGCTATGGTTGCTGGGTTAATATTCGGATGACTAATCAGGGTGCAACACCCAGCTCTTGTTGATTTCTTGGCAAGGAACACAGTTTGAGTCGGGGGCGATTCTCCGACAAGTGGCTGACAACGTGCTATCAAAGGTGAGTGAGCCAAGATCTCAGATGAACCGGAGGAAGCCAGTCGGTTGACTTTAGTCGAACACAGGACTCAGCGAATGTGACGGATGAAACGGTGATGAATCGGGCGAAGGCGTTATCGCTGATCGGGATGATATTCAAAGAAGTCCAACCAGATGAGTCAGATGAGGAGCGCAGGGATCTCGAACGGTAAGCGAGCGAGCAGGCTGAAAGTGGAGGCCGAAGACTGACATGCTTGTTTGGGGATGTTGTAGTATTGTGGCAGAGGCAGCAGCCAAGAAGAAAGCCAAGAAGGTGAAGAAGTGAGGGTGAGGCTGTGGGCAGCAACGGCTGTTGTTTTTCTCAGGATGACCACGTGTTCCTGTTCTTGCGTCTCAGCTGGTTTTTGTTGTTCTTTCCATCCTCAGCCTCGCAATGCATTCATCGATGAGCCATAGAACCCATCTGACTCCGCTGAGCACTGTCCCATGACCATCTCACTCACTCTCAGACTGTCTCGCGCTTTCTCCCGTTCGATCTGGATTGGCTCTCACTCAGACACCATCTACGGCCCAGCCACTCCACCGGGAGCCAAGTCTGCACTCGCCATCGTCCGCATCGACGGTCCCCAGGCCATCGACATCTATCACTCCATCACCCGCCCCATCAGCCCCAATAACCATCCACCCCTTCTCCCTCCTTCACCTCGCAAGGCCATACTGAGACAGGTCTTCTGTCCAATCACACGCACTGTCATCGATCCAGAGGCTGTCCTCCTGCGATTCGACCATCCAAACCATGCCGCATCGACTGTCGAGTTCCATCTACACGGCTCCCCTGCCGTCATCAAGTCCCTCCTCAGTACTCTTTCCAAACTCGACCATCTCAGACTTGCCCAACCTGGCGAATTCACTCGCAGGAGGTTCGAACGCGCTCATGGCTCGATGGATATTAACAAAATCTTAGGTCTCAAACACTTAATCGAAGCCGAGACTGAAGAACAAAGGAGATGGGCTGTCTCTGAATTTCATGTCAGTCCCTTTCAGCAACCGAACCCTCCCCACTTCTCGTTCAAGTGATAACGATGCTGATTCCATTTTTTTTACGTAGTCTAAATTCGATCATACATATCAAGAGATGCGGGGAAAATTAAAGCAAGCGATGGCACTTTCTGAAGCGATTATCGATTTCAGCGAAGATGGATCGTTGGATGATCGAGAGATCTGGAAACAGGGCAAGGAAGATCGACTGTTTAAACAAGCCAATCGAGTTCGATCAGTACATCCTTATTTTTATTTTCTTCTCCCCTTTTCGTCCTTATACAGTTATCGCTCATCTTCTCGATCTCAAATCGCTCATCGATGCTCAACTATCAAACTCCCAACGACGCGAAAAGATCTCGATGGGTATCAAGGTCTCTCTCTACGGTTCACCAAACGTCGGGAAAAGCACTCTCCTCAATCACTTGGGTCTGTCAAATCAACCAATCGTCCCCTTCACTATTTACCCCTATCGAATAGGTTTAGTTGAGTCGTGCTGTATTCTATTCAGTCAACCGAGAAGCTTCGATTGTGTCTCCCTATCCTGGAACCACTCGCGATATCATCGAGGTCTCAATTGATTACCGTAATCTTATGATTCTTCTTCTCGATCATCAGCTTATTATTGGCGCGATCTTACTTCTCTTATTATTGATCTCTCAGATGGATTTCCGATCATCTTATCAGACACCGCTGGCCTTCGGTCGAGTACTGACCCAGTGGAAGTAATCGGGATCGGAAGAGCTAAAGAAAAGTACTTTGAGCTCACCATCCGCCATGGCCTTTATCTCCCATTAAAGCCCGAATTAGCAAGAAAAAGAAGAAAAGAACTGATGTGTGCTTTGTGTTGTCAGTATTGGGAAAGCGGACGTTCGGGTGTTATTAGTTTCAGCAACTAATCAAGAGACGTTTGACAGTCAAATGTCAACACTGGAAGAGGAACTTCAAGATACCCAACCGACGATGGTCTTGATCACTAAAACTGACCTCATTCATCATTCGTCCAACCAAATTGATCAGATGATTGCAAAACTCAGTACTCTTTTTCCTGGCGTCCCGGTCCATCCAATCAGTGTCTTTGATCAAATCAATCAACGTGGAATGTCTCGGTTCTTACAATCATTTGAGGATTGTTTGAGGTCTTCGTAAGTCTGGATTTATGTTTTCCCAGTCAACAAGTTCATAAAATCTCATTTTGTTAACTTATTGGATGGAACTCAGGTATGGATCAGAAGGATTTTCAAATCAAAACTCGTTCTATTTGACGAATTACCAAAAGATTCAACTGGAGAAGATTCTCATGCACATCGAAGGATTCACGAGTCGTATAGGCACACATCTTTCTGCTGGATCACGCGAGGATAAAGAGCAAGACCTTGACGATCTAGATCTGGTGATCCTGATCGAAGAACTGCGACTGGTCTCCGGCATCCTGTCCAAGCTATCCTTCTCTCCATCCTCCCAACGAGATCCTCACCACCCTTCTCCTCAAGAAATTTCGACCGAAGAAATCCTCGGTGAAATGTTCGTATATTCTCTTCTTCTCAATGACTCGTATTATGTGTCCCTTGGTCACTGACAACAACTATTCGTACACTCGTTTTTTTTTCTTTTGCCTCCTTGTTGCTTGGAATAGCTTTCAGAGTTTTTGTATCGGGAAATGAAGCTCTGGTTTTTTGGTTCCCATTAATATTATTCGCTATCAGATCTTGAATGACCACATCAGCCCATTGTGATGAGACATCCTACTAATATAGTTTTCTAGATCACTTTCGGACGCGTCGTGGTCATTATCAAGATGCAATTAATTGGTTCCAAATAAATCATCCATCAAGACAACATCGCTTGGTGGTACCGTTGAGCATTTGTCCTCTGAGCTACACCATCTCTTACCCTCGGCGGGCTTAGCCCCCCGGTGGTGTTGTGACAGCCACAGCTAGTTAGCTGGGCGGTAGCCTAGCTTTTAGCCGCGGGATAAATTGGCAGACCAACAAAGATGCTTTCAACTGGAGTAAGCTTCTTGCATGACAACTGCTGTCAGTTGCCTGAACTTTTTTATGGCAGTGCTGAATGCAAATGTCGTGAAAAGAAAATCAAATTGTGGGAGCCTTGTTAGATTTGCGCTCAGCTTCCCTGGCTAATCACCCAGCTGGATTAATGGTCAATAAGAAACCAATCACAGTGCCTATCTAAAATTGGGCTGCTCACGCTCCCCCATCTCACAGACACATCACAGCAAAGGCTAAAATGGCCTACAATTGTATTAGGGGGGTTCACATTAGACTTTCATTAGAGGGTTTTTTTTTTGGTGCTGATCGGAAATTTTTAGTGATGCTGTGTCACTGCGCACTTAAAATTCAAGACAAACTTTGAAATTCCAGTGTGAAATTGAAGCAAATTCTGACGTTGAAAATTGTTTCAACTTCAAGGGGGAACGGAAGTAAGGTTGCAACCCTGTCTGCCGGAGCCGGATCTGTCTCATCTGTAACCTGTACCGGGCATACCTGTCGGGTTGCGGGATAGTTTGGGATTGCTGCACTTGGAAAATTGCCATGCGCACAGGGCCTTTTTTTTGCCCCACAAACCACTAGTCTCAACATGCTCATTACGAGCCTCATCCTCTCTGTCTTGACATTGGTCGGCACAATGCAACCGGGGCTTGGCCACTTGCATTGGAACACACGGCAAAGCCTCAAAGCAACCACAACAATAGCAGCTTGCTCCAAAATCAAAGCCATAATCATTTTGGTTTTCAACCCCCCTCTAGCTCTCCCTCGGTTTTTGCCTTCTTCCATTTGTTACTCCCTTCTTCACTTGTTTTCCGCTTGATTATAGACAAACGATAATTCAAATCTGAAATAAAAAAATCATAGCAAAACAGTCCATTTCAGAGTTCTCCACCCACTACCAGTGGGCCTTTTGCGGATCACAAAACAGCACTTTGGCAACCCAACCCAACTTGGTATCCGACCGGTGTGGTATTCTATTCACGTTACAATGCCAAATGCACATGGCGGAGGTGCAGTGATGGAATGGATGCATGCACTGTATATTATATACAAGAGGATGAACTATTACAATAAGAAGAATATAAATACATACACCTTTGATGGACAACATTCATTGATCAAGAACACATCACCATTGGGAATGGAACAGAAGACATATATAATATATCGGAGGATTGACCTTGTTGGGAATGGAATTGAGGACGTGGTGTGCATTGGATGGAATTTTCCTTGAACAGGATTTGATTGGACAACTCAGTATTTCTAGGAGACTTGTGTCTCAACCAGGATTGGAACAGAGGACTCAGTGTGTCTGGGAAAATTTTGGCTCAACCAGGATTGGAACAGAGGATGGGTATGACTCTATGAGTATTGGGAGGAGAGTTATAAGGGTATTGTTTTTTAGGACAATGAGGTTGGCAGAGATAATTTATTAGGTGAGGATGAGGAAGAGAGGCCTTGACCCCCAGAATTGTGGGGTGGGAGTAGTCGAGTAGCAGGCTTGGCTCTGACCAACAACAGTGGGTTGCTATGCTACCCGTAGTGGGTAGTGTAGCAATAATTGCTAACAGCTAACAGCTTTTGCCATAGCTGTTAGTGGTTCAAGCGCTATCACTACGCGCTGGCACTTCAAAAGGGCTTCACTACGCTGCGCTACAGCCCTTGTTAGCGCTATGGGACACTAAATGTATTATTTGGTGAAAGATCCTCTGAGGGGGAAATAAATTGCTAATAGGTTGAAAGGCTATTACAACTTACGGGTGGTTTGAAAGACCTGCCCCTCTAATGATACTATGCAAATGTGTAAAAATCTCAAAATCAATATTTATAAAGATATGGCTGACTTCAAGATTGAGTTACTAAGTATAGTAGCCTCAATCAGACTTAGATTAACAAATCAATATTCTCCTAAGAGCATCTCCAGTGGATCATCCATGGATGCGTCCCTGGGTAGCAGGCCTGGATCACATTTCACAGGCCTGTCAACAGGGGCTCTGCAGCGGACTCGCCAGAAATAGCAACCCGCTACAATGCTCAACCCAGAGTAGGTCCGCCAGACCACACCCCAATCATACTTTTTTCTTCACTTTTTTTCAAAAATCCACCAAAATTTTTTCTTTCATGCTCTCTCACATTTAATATTCTCTCTTTTTTTGCTTAGTTCTATCAGTTTTTTTTTTGCAGATTGTTTCTCATTCCTTTGTTGCAATTAATCATTGTATTGAAAACAAACCATAGCGACAAAGGAAAAAAGAAAAAAAACTTGATAAAAGAAAGGGAGATGGGAGTTGGACCTTTTTTGTTTTTCTTGCCGTCTTCTTTTGAGGACCTGGTGTGATGTTGTCCTGATCGTTTCCATTTATTCAGATTGTACCTTTGAAATCGTTGAGGGAATCCGCTATGGTGCCAAAAAGGAGTGGATCAAGGACATTTGGGATGGAAAATGTGGTAGAGGAAAGCGGTTGAGATGGCAAGTTTGTGATGTGATTGCAACCAAATCCTGTGTAGCGGGTTGGATGGAGACTCACTACAAGCCGGGATATGTAGCAAGTCTGAGTGACCCTGGATCACTTTGGCAAGTCAAGTAGCGGGACCGTTGGATGCCAAATTTTGCCGCGACTTGCTAAATTGGGGTCATGGGCCCCGGTTTAGAGAGTCGACTGGAGATTCTCTAAACCTGTTATAACTTCAGATGACTATGGATAAACAACCCAGTGGGATTGATTTTGTGAAACTACAATACTTGTTGATAATGGAGTTAAAAATGAACTCTTCCTCAGACAATTTCTTGCTAAGGCACTTTAATCACTACTAGAGCTTCCAGACTAACACTACTACTACTAATTGCTAACAGATAAACTTATAATAAGCTGCTGAAGGCGAACTTATTGTTGGTATGATGGCTATAAGGCTACTAATACTCTTCTCAAACTCTCAAAAATCACTACTATCACTATCACACTACTTCACTACTCAAACTAACACTAACACTAACTAAATACTAATGCACCAATCACCTGATTGATAGCACAAGACCTAATATATACTGCTCTTGGAGACTGATATATTGATGGATGGATGGGTGACCCAAATTCACTGGGTAAGTGAGTTAGTGAGTGGGGATTCTGGCTGAGAGAGGCCCTCCTTTTATACTGAAGAGGGAGCCCAAATTTCTGCAGAGGAATCACTTTTGGCCTGGTACTTTTTGTTACATGTGTCAGCACTGCATGATGTTTCATGTAGTGCTTCAGCACAGCATTATGTCATTGTTGCTTGGAAACCAAGCCACAAAGCACATGCCAGAACATTCCATTTCATAAATACACACAATACTTACAGTATGGCACTTGTTTCAGGTGTCTCTGACCTGTTTCACCTAGTGCATCGTGTTTTAACACTTGTTACTTGTTTCATCTCAAGCATCCTCCCAGCTGAATTTCTCTCAAGGTCTCTGCTCCTTCTTTCCTTTTTCCTCCTCACTCAATTACTTCTTCCCTCCAAATCTTGAAATCCTAAGACCATCTCCAATGCGGGAGGTTGGGTCGGGCGCTACATTTGAATCCTCAACGACTGCGGCACGCATTTAGCAACTGCAATCAAGGATTGATTCCAGCACAGGTTGCTTGATTTGGGCACCTGTGCTGGTGATATGAGGGGGAGGTGTTCACCAGGAAGGTTGGTGACAACAGCGGTGGGCAGTTACATTTTCCAAATGGATAACTATGGCTGTAACGTAACTTTTTAAGTTACTTTATCTGCTAGTTACTGATAACTTGATTCAAGTTACTTTATCCAATTCAAAAAAATGGATAACTAAAAATCAGTTACTTTATCAGTTACCGTAACTAAAACTGACACACCAGAGAAAGCTAAGTAGATCAAATTTTTCTGAGATCATTCACCACCCGAGAAAAGAAGGCAATGAGTGCAAATTGCCATGCTGAAATATGTATACAACAACAGTTTTAAACAGAGCAAATCATGCTGAAACTTTTTTTGTATATGTTTCTTATATATTCTCAACTTTGAACCTAAAAAGATCATACATGCTTTTTTCTACCTTCATCTTGAAAAATTCCAAAGGTGTGCAGTTTATAATAAGATGTGTAATTATCTCTGGCCTTACATCAACAACTCACTGGAATTAGGATTCTGGCTCCCAGGAGGTTGCTTACACCGCCTTGGCCCATCTAAAATTTTGAATGTGGGTATTGCAGGTTCTTGTGAGTCAGAACTCCAAAATACCCCTCTTGAAAGGGAAGTTGGAATGGAGTTCCAACTCTCTTTTTCTTTTGGGTCGCGCTAAATGCACACCAAATTTTTACTACATGCATGTCAAAAAGGCGTACACAGGTGTGTACGCCATTGTTTTTTGGTGTGCAGGGAAAAGTACGCCAAGAAACCCTGGCGAGCTGAATTTGTAAACCAGCTCTCCGAGGGTATTCTTCCCGGTGAGGTGGCCAAAGCCTAGCTCACCGAGAGGGATTTATTCTTCATGGTGAGCTGGTACAAATCCATCTCGCCAAGAGTTTTGTATTCCTCTCGGAGAGCTGGTCAAAGTCCATCTCGCCGAGAGGTATGTATTCCTCTCGGAGAGCTGGTCAAAGTCCATCTCGCCAAGAGGTATGTATTCCTCTCAGCAAGCTGGACTTGGGAATTGGCGTCCCCAGTCCCGTACACCAAGTATGCAGGTGTACAGGACTGAGGACCGGGTTTCTTGGCCTACGTGTCCCTGCCCACCAAAAAATAATGGTGTACACACCTGTCTAGGCCCTTTTTGGTGTGCACATAGTACATAAAAACTTGGATGTGAGTGGCAACATCCGATGAACAGAGGTTGTATGTACTTCCAACCAATGGGTGTACATACAACCTCCATTTGATGGGTGTACAACCTCCATTTGATGGGGGTCAACCTCCATTTGATGGAGGTCATACCTCCTTTTGAATCAAAATGGAGTTTGTGCTTCATCAGGGAGGCCAAATCAAGGCCAGGTGACTTTGGACAATTGTCCAAAGTCGCTTTTAGGTTAGAGGTGCACCTAGGCTGGAACTCACGGGGTACCCGGCCGTTTTAGGGTTGTCCTGTGACCCGAACCCACCGGGAAGGGACAGGATATACCTGTTAAGCCCTGGTACAGGTTCCAGGGTTACAGAGCGCCCGGAAGTGTACCCATGGTGTCCGGCAACCTGCACCCTCCTGGACCTTCCTGGACGGGACAGGGTAATACCTGCTGGGATGGGGTAGGGGTTGCAGTGCTCCAACTTCCATCCAAAGGATTTTGAACTTCCACCATCTTCAATGTGACTTGGATGATTTTCCAAAGTCACCTGACCTGTTTCAGCCATTTTTTACACAAAAGTATTTATTTAATTTCAAAGAGAAAATGAATTTATGATAGAAAAACAACAACTAAGCAGCAAAACTGATTTCAGAAAACACATGATTAACAATTTTATTTTCAATACAAGGACAATTGAAGAGTATTATATATATATATATATATTTATATGAACTGTGTTATCAAGTCTTTTATGGTACCTCCATTTGGCTAAAATACAACCACTAAATGGGGATTTCAGAATGATAACCCCTGCAGATAGGTTCCTACATATGTGGCAATAATGCACTTTCAAAGGAATTCAAACCAATGACAGCGTACTACAGGGCATGAGTTTTAAACCACACCAAAAAACATTTTCACCAAAATAATCAGTTGAAATTTCTTCTGGAATTTTTTTCTCACATGGGTTTAACTTCTGTGACAACTGAATTAAACTCTTGTAAGAGGGTTAAACTTCTGTAAAGAAACTTCTGGAATAACATGGTTAATATTCTGTAATACCTAGGTTAGCCATGTGATATACCTTGGTATTAACAATGTATTGAACATGGCAATGTGTGCACATTGCCTTCCTTTTGGGGGTGGTGATTTATCTTTTTGGGTGTTTTTAGATCAACTTATTGACCATCTTATAATTCAATTTTGCAGCAGATTGGTCAAAATCCATTTGTTATACCAAGAACATGTTTTTAGATCTAAAAAATCCTGGTAACTTTTTTAGCTACATTCCTAGATAACTAGCAATTAGTTACTTTATCCAATGGAAAAAATTGGATAACTAAATTCAAGTTACTTTACTATACTTTACACTGGAGATAAGTTACTTTACTGAAACATCTGATTTTGGATAACTAAAATAAGTTACATTATTCAAAACTCCCTGGATAACCCTGGATAACGTAACTGCCCACCCTTGGTGACAGGTGTCACCTCGGGAGCTATAGCAATGCCAGATCTGACAACGCTATAGCTCCCGCGAGGCCAATTTCTACTTTAGCGTTGGGTTTAGCACCCCGGTTGGACTCGCGAAATTGTGTCCGGGGAGCTAAATCCAGGATAGTGCCTGGGTTTAGCTCCCATGTTGGAGATGCTCTAACTCCAGACCCTTATAAATTACTGCACCACCTGTGTAACAGGTAGTCAACCCTTATAACTGTCTTATCCTACTAACACTCCTCCTTCCTCAAATCCAAATACATACCTCCTCTTCTGTTCCATCCTTAATAACACCATTCCTCCTCTTGAAACTTGAGCCTATGTCCATCCCAGATGGTGATAAGTCTGTGTCCTTGATTCCATACTGTCCAAGCTGTATCTCATTACTAATAAAACTACTTCCTCCTCTTCTACATTGTCCTGTGCATGCATATATCCTATAACTATACCTCTTCTGTGTGCTTTTGGCATTGTAACAGAAATAGATCACCACAGCAGTAAAAACCCACTACAAAGGGCTGTAGCGCAGCGTGGCGGCCCCTAGGACCGCTAACAGAGCGCTAACGCTACAGCGCTGGTTGTGGAAAAAAGTCACTACGCTACACTATTTTTGGCAAATAGCGTAGTGTAGCAACCCAGTGCTGTGACCAACCAGGACAAAGCATTCAGATGTTGAGTCCTGGCCAATCAGAACACATAATTCAGTTGTTTAGAATCTGACCAAGCAGAGTGCACAATTCAGTTTACAGGCAGATCCCTCAGGGAGCTCCCTTGCAGCAAAAATACCTCACTTTTCAATATAAAAGGAGGGCTTCACTCACTCACTCACGGATTTTGAGTCATCCATCCATCCACCATCAGGTATATCATTCTCTAAGAGCAGAATATATTAGTCTTTGTGCTACCAATCAGGTTATTGATGCATTAGTATTAGTGTTAGTGTTAGTGTTAGTCCAAGTAGTGAAGTGTTAGTAATAGTATTAGTGGTGTTGATAGCTTGAGTAAGATTAGTACCCCACAGGTGCAAAAATAAAGTTGGTTAACGTCGGGTTTGCCTGTCTGTGAAATTTCAGTCGGCCTGCCCTGAAATGAAGGCAGGCAGGCCAAATGGGTGGCTTGACCGCTCTGACCTGGTTGACCCGCCCTGAGATGACATGCTGGGTGGCCTACCTTACTGCCCTCCAAAGGAGTTATGGTTGGCTTGCCTAGCAGGTCAGCCAGCGAGCAACCCACCTGAAGGCAGCCTGACCTCTCAGACAGGATTGTCTCTACACTCGCTGACACCACTTTTTTTCTGAGCCATGCTGAAAACCCATTCAGGATTTTTCAGACATATTGTGTTTTCATTGAACCTTGGACACAAAAAAAAAATTGGACCCCAAAGTCATGGGTTTACAAATGGTCCAATTGGTTTCTGACCAATTGAGGCTTCTGCTGCCAACCACCGGCCACTTCTCAACGGTGACCATTTCAACTGGTAAGCATCTCCATTGACACTATTGTTTCCCTCATCCACTTTGATTTCTACAGATTCCTATTGACTTGTTTGTTTTAACAATCAACTTGCTTGTTTTGAACTGATCGACTTGCTTGTTTCAAACCAATCAATCTGCATTTCGACGATGGTGACGTTATGGATCGATCTCTTCTAAAGAGATGTGGATGTACTCAGTTGCATCTAGTAGCAACCACACAAAAGAAAATGTTTGTTTAATCGACTCCTATCAAAGAAAGCGAGTGATTTATCCTCTCTTCACCAGTCTAATGGCCATCGGAGCCATTTCTATTTCATTAACTTGTATCTCTTGTCACTCTTATAAATACTAGTCATGGTCACAATCGATATTTCTCTGATTCATAAGTAAATAAGAAAAAAAATTCTACAATTTAAGTTTAAATCTTCTTTGGTCAACAGACTCAAGTCATCAATCAGCTTGGTGTCGGCCGTTGTGAAAGACCACAGGGAGGCTTTTGCTATCTTTCTGGACAGGTTGATGGAGACCGAGTTGGAGGCAGAGGCTGACTTAGTCGCACTAACGAGTTGAAGATGAAGGTAGAATGTAGATCCCATTTCTATTTTTGATGCATAAGATAAACCAAAAAATTCATTAAAAAACCAGTGTTATAAAAATATGATGAAAGTATTACTGAAAGTGACTTACCGGGCCATAAGACCAAATCCAACGGGAGGGAACGCAATGCATGGTGAAGAGTGAGTGATCAATCGGGTGACTTGAGGGATGGGAAGGCTGTGTGTACCCAATCCCAGTTGGGCAGAAACCAAACCGGGTTCGGCAGAAACAAACTTGTGGGTGTGCTAAACCCATGAACCAGGACACCAAAATTTTTTTTGTCCAAGTTTCATTGAAAACACAATACTCATCACATAAAAAGAAAGGAAAGAAATACAGATGCTCAAGGCATAAACCGGCAGTGCTTTTTCGGGTGACCGGAAGGTTGGGGACCAAAAATTTCGAAAGTTATGTCCGGGATTTTTTTTTTTTTTGGATGGCAGTGCAGACACTCCATTTCTGAATCTCATTGCGTCAAAAAATGAAAAAAAAGAGAGAAAGTTGAAAACTCTCATACACACTTGATCTAGAAATAATCAAAATGCCTATCTACACTCTGGAGTCGTGGTACTTGGACTGGGAAGAACACAAGCCAAGTCGCCGGGCACTATGCAGCATGGAGGTACTTTTTGACTGGCTTGACGAGAACTACCAAAGATGGTGCTTCACTTCTATCAAGCACACTCTCTGCCAGAAGATAATCGAAGAAATGGCTGTAAACCACACATACCATCGCGACAAAGCAGGTAAGTATATTCCGTCAGTTACAATGGTGTTGAGCTAATTTTTCATGAAACTATCCGGTAGAATCATTTCAATGGTTGCATACCTGCAGGAAAGCTACAGGTCAGGTTACGAGTTCTACCAAAGTGAAGGGAAACGAGTACTTGAAATGGATCCGTCCAATAACTTAGGCACAGTTGAAGGTATGCACAAAACTAATTGAAAGTCACATGTAAACACTTAATTGAAATTTATTTTTCTTCACTATGTAGCTGAAGTTGTTAAAATATGTGAACATTGGTATCGTCTGAATCAGATGTTTGGACCCATGCCACCCGTACTGCGAGAATGATTCCCTCGAAAACTGTCCAAAAAAAATCTTGAAATTGTTCCGAGCAAAAACATGATTTGTTTTTTTTTTTCCCTTCAATCAATAAAACATCATTGTTTTTCCTGTTTTTTTTCTTTCTTTTTCTTCTTGCTTGAATTCAAACCGTTTCAACTGAGAGCTATAACAATCGTGGAGCCAGGGGTGAGAGTTCAACACAACCACAAGCCAGCCTGTGTAAATTTGAATTTTCAAGTTGGCTTTGGGGTTGGAATCATCCATATTCAGGTAATGTGTAACTTTTTATTGGTCCCATCAATAGATAGCAAAAGAAACAGACTGATCCAATTTTTAGCTTGAAAACAGGATAACAAAGATGGTCGTGAGCAAGGCCGCCTAAGGACAACGTCGAAGGCGCCGTAGGGAACTTAACGATAAGCAAACCGCAGTACTTACGAAGTTATCCAAGCCAAAGACAAAAAAACAAACCCAGGTAGTGGTCCTCCCCAATAGCAATAGTGACAGTGATGGAATCGAAATCCTTGAGAACGATGATGACAACAGCAGTATTCAAGCTTTAGACTCAAATCAGCAAGGCAGCAAGACCCTTTTGGTTGATTCAGGGGAAGATGACTTGGCCGCCGATCAAACTCAGGGAACTCTTTCTGGGGATCAGAACTATCCGATTGCTATTCTAGAATCCGGGTCAAATGTTACGCCAGCCATCGAGGATTGTACATTTGACTAGTATGAACAAGAGAACGAGATACGGGAAGGTGCTAACAAGCTGGTGCAGTACATGCAAGCCTCTATGGAAGACGAGTCGTCGGCCAACGAGGAATCCGATGTTGAGGACGACCCATTACAGCTAATGTGGTCTATATTTTATGGGCAACTCTCTTCTGTTGAGCCCAAATCCCAAAGACGGATTTTGAAATCAGGTCAGACGTGCTATCAACAGCCGGTCATCAGCTCCAATCCTTTATTGAAGCGACTAGTTCCCCCACCTGTCCCAAGGCAAACAAAACATGATCGAAAAAAGAAGCAAATGAAAGCAGTCGGTTCCAACAACAACATGATGGCCAACTACCTTCTTCGAAAGACACCCACTCAAGCAAACAGCATGGATGCTGCAATTGATCCTGCCCTCGGAGATATCAACCCAGCTCGCTTGAATGATACCGATGACATCAAAACTCGGCTTAATGCGAATCAGGCCTGTTAGCTTTCTGCTCCAATTCGAAAGACTGATGCGGAGATTGCCAAAGATAGAGCTGAAAAAGCAAAAAATCAGTGGTCGGAGCTTCATTCAGCCATTCTGGCTGCCACTGCCGTTTTCAAAGAGAAAGAAAGAAAAAATAAAAACCTGAAATTCCCTCAATTAATTGTGGATAATCTCAACGAGTTCAACACTCTCCGATACCAGCACACCCCTCCCGAGCTCGGCTGCATCTCTTGCTACTGCTCAATCATCAATCCGTCGACACGGTACCAAAATCCAATTGCGGTGTCTACCTTGCCAAGATTATTTGTAAGCAAGCTAAGCACGTAATTAACTCCTGAGAAATTCCTCAAAAGAACGGTGGGAATAAAACAAATCATCACTCTCCTCTTGACCGTCCTGATCTCCGAGAGGCACTTTTCAAATGGTCTGCCACCCAGGTGGCCGGTGCTGTGAGTGATGAAGAGTTTTTTCAATATGTGTACAATACATTAACCTTACTGATTTGTTTATAACAGGTAACTCCAATTAGTTTTCAGTCCCATGTCATCAATGACATATTCCCAAGTTTTGGAATTCAAATGAACCTCAGCCACATTACCGCCAGTCGATGGATGTATCGGCTTGGTTTCCGACCCCAAGAGCATAAGAAGTCTCTTTACTTTGATGGGCACGAAAGACCTGATGTGATTCAAGCTAGAGAAGAGTATTCAAAAAAATACGCAATGTACAGGAATCGATCATGTATGTATGATCTAGAAACGTTCAAAGACACTTGTCTTGTTGATCCGGAAAAGCTACAAGAAACCAAGGAGACTGTCTTTGTGTACCACGATGAATCGACAATACACGCCAAGGAGCGGCCTAAATCGACGTGGCTTCCTGGAACTACCGAACTACGATCTAAGAATGTCGGACGATTGATTCATATCTCCGACTTCATATTGGAGGCAACCGGCCGATTGAAGTTAACCAATGATGAGTTTTTGCAACCCCAAGAGAATAGCACTACAAGAACTGAGGCAGCTGATGCTGCCACAATTATCTATCCTGGATTGAAAGGGGATAGCTGGTGGGACTTGGACAAGCTGTGCCATCAAGTTTTACACAAGGCCATCCCAATTTTCAACCAGCTTCATCCAGACTCACAAGGAATTTTTGTCTTTGATTGCTCCTCAGCACACGGAGCTTATGCAAAGACTGCGCTAAGGGCTCAAAACACGAATCTTAAACCGGGAGGCAAACAGTTTCACCTCCGGGATTCAGTCATTCCTTCCGATGACTCCAATATTCCTTTCCATCTATGCGGGCTCCCTCAAAAGTTTTTATACAGTGATTCTCATCCGCATCTAGCAAAAGCCGGAAAGCCCAAAGGCATCCAGGTCATATTGGAGGAAAGAGGGCTTTGGCAGCACTATACTGCTAAAGCTCAACAGGAAGGCAGGCTAGCACTTAAACTTCGATGCGCAGATTGTACTGCGACCAACATTCAAAAAGACGCCAAGAAAAGAACTTCAAGATTAATTGAACAAGCCGAAGCAAGTGGCTATTATCTTTCCCACCAACAATCGATGTCTGAACTTGCTGCCTCGGATCCCTCCATAGAAGGCTTAACATGTTCACCTTCTAACCCTCGTTCCTGCAATCTTGAGTGTTGTTGGTCAAAAATCATGTCATGCCAATCTGATTTCTTAGCCAAACGTCCTCTCCTGCAAACTATTATCGAAGACACTGGACATGTATGCATGTTCCTCCCCAAATTTCATTGTGAGCTCAATCCGATTGAGCTCTTCTGGTCATATATCAAGGAGTGTGAGTTCATAGACTGATTAATCATTTCGATTACCGTGCAATTCACCAATCTAAATATTAATGTATCTTTTTTCTTGGATTTCTTCAATGAGTTTTAGAATACCAAAAGCGATCCTACACCTGCAATGGTTTTGCCGCATCTAAAGAGCTGTTCGAGTCCGTTAGGCAGACATGCCCTATCGTAACGATCAGAAGGTATTTCTGTCAAATCTCAGCATACCAACAAGGGTATACCGGCCCACAATCACAGTCCTTGATGAAGAAGTACAGCTCTCATCGCTGTATACCCCGAAAGGCAGCCATGAACATTGATATGCTGACATCATAGCCTCACCATCACTGTTTCATTATTTTTAGATTTTTTCTTGATCTCTTGTTTTCATTTTTTTTTATGTTTCACTCGCTTATTTTTACTTTCATCATCCATTGGCCTGGCTACATGTGTAGTTTCCTTCCTACAGCAGCGATATGCATGTACAGTCTTACCCGCTGTCTTGTGTCTCGGTTTTCTTTTTTGCTGTCTTGTGTCTCGGTTTTCTTTTAATACATATATTATGGGCTTATACTGACCCCATAATCCATAAATATGTCTAAGTGCATATATATGGGTTGTCTGGGCCGCTTTTAAGTCCATGTCCGAAATGGTGAGGTCTTATTTTTTTTTCCGCTGGGCAGAAACCTTAGCGCTTTTATTATTGGATTGCGCAAGGTCTGAAACAGCCAAAAATGTTTTCAGGGGGTGGTTAAGGCGGGGGGCCCTGACCATCATCGGGACCGCGTCCAAATTGTAATTTTTGCGGGCGGGGAACTGCCGGTTTATGCCTTGAGCAACTGTACCAACTTGTCAAAAAAAAAGTTGAAAATATATAAAAATGTTCTATAAATTTTAAGAGCTGAATTGCTTAGTGGCCTGGTGCTCCAGATGAGACAACCTGGTTGAGGGTTTGAGCCTGCCAACAGTCACTTTTTTGTGGCCTGGCTCACCTAACCAGACCGCCTCCTATCCAATGGCTGAGTTGTGTCACTTTCGGGGGCAGATAGGCACCTGCCGCCCTGGTTGGGTTTTACATTCCTACAACTGCTTGCTGTTAGCAGCAATTGGCTCAACCAGACTTCCAAAGCTGGTTTGCCGTTGATCAGCACCTGCGGCGTAATAAATTTATATCCACCATACCAACAATAAGTTAGCCATCAGCAGCTTATCATTAGTGGTATCTGTTAAAAAGTAGTAGTATTCTGGAATCTCAGCCTTTAGTAGTGATTAAAGTGCCTTAGCAAGTAATTGCTTGAGGAAGAGATCATTATTAACTTCAATTACCAACAAATAGTATTAGCAATGGTGTAACCGCTGTGCTACGCTTTGAAAAGCGGCAATTTAGTGCAGCGCAGCGCTCACACCACTATGTCCCCTGGGTGATGGTGTTAGCAGGTTGCAAAAACGCTTCAGTTACCGCTATTTATAGCTATGTACAGCTTTTCCAAGAGGTCTGACAGCGTTAGCTCAGCGCAAAAAAAGGCAATAAAGCTACAAAGTAGTGTAGCTGTAGTGTTTTTGCTCTACATGTCTGCTACCCGGCGGCTGACCGCTGCACCAAGAGCTAAAGCTCAAGGTGCAGCTTTCAAGTGATCTCCCCAACAAGCAGGGAGGCTCTCCTGGCAAGCTGGTACAGTAACCACTTGCCGGAGGAGCCTCATGGCGTACTATAATAGCTCTCTGGGGAAGCCTCCCGGAAAGCTAGTACTGCATCAGCTTGTCGGGAGTTTCTCCAGACAAGCTGGTACAGTACCAATTTGCCAGGAGGCCCTCCTGAAAAGCTGGTACAGTACCAACTTGCTGGGAGGGCCTTCCGACGAGCTGGTTTACTACCAGCTTGCTGGGAGGCTGTCAGCCAGCATCTCTAATGTGGTGGATGGTTGATATTTTAATCACTCTTTTTACAGAGGAAAAGGTTACCACACCTCAACGCTTGTCGGCGGAGGGGCTAGCACCTTGACTTAGAAGTCAAGTGACAATTAATCGGATTGATTAATGCCGGCTCTTTGTCTATTTGGAGACGGTGCAAGCTTCAAACAAGATAAGATCTCTCAGCCGCTATGATCCGAGTTGAAAGGTTCGTCGGATAAGAAAGAAGAGTTCAGAAATAAGGAAGGGGAACAGAGAGGCAGAGAGATGAAAGTGTTGGAGTTGTTGAGAGGGAGAGTTTGGAGAGAGATAGGGGAAGAGAGTAGGTTTTTACAGAAGGTTAGAAAGTGTGAGTTTTTGAGATATATCCCCAGCTACCTTATAAGTCTATTTTGACTTTCAAGTGTAAGATTTTCAGGAATTAGGCTAGAATGATCACAGGTGGGGGGAGACAGAAGAAAGTCTCCCCCTATGTGATCTCAACCGGCGGGGTGAGACACTAGGATTGTGAAATAAAGCTTCCCAATCTGAATATATCAGGATTAATAATGATCAAAAGTATATTACCCGATAGGCTAAATAGCCTATTGGGTAGATAGTTAGAATCTTAATTTTCTGAATTCAATCACACTTCAGTGGTTCATATTCAGAAAATTATTTTAAAATAATAATAATTAATAAATGATACAAAATAATGATAAGATTGAGAATCGAACTTATGTCTTCTAGTCGGATGTACAGTCTAAATGGTTTATTGCCAACTAAACTACTGTTCTTATTGTTCAGCAGTCATGTGGGTTACCTAATGGGTAACCTCAGTGGCTGACAGAGGCCCTCCCGACGAGCTGGTACAGTACCAGCTTGCTGGGAGGCCATCCCGACGAGCTGGTACAGTAGCAGCTTGATGTAAGGCCCTCCCGACGAGCTGATAGAGTACCACCTTTGCAGGAGGCCCTACCGCCAAGCTAGTACAATACCAGTGTGCTGGGAGGCCCTCCCAATGAGCTAGTACAATACCAGTATGCCGGGAGGCCATCCCGACGAGCTGTTACAATACCAGTATGCCGGAAGGCCTTCCCGACTAGCTGGTACAATACTAGCTCGTTGGGAAAGCATTCCGATGAGCTGGTAAAATACCAGCTTTCTTGGAGCCCCCCCCCCCCCCCCAGCAAGCTGGTAAAGTACCACTGGCAAGCACGTCAGTACCAAATCTGGTAATTTATGGGGTTTTTAATGTTTTTTTCTCTCCTCTGTGTACGTGATAGACAGTGGTATTACTTACCGCTGCACACCGCTATAAACAGCAGTTTGGCGCTGCGCTACTGCTGATTTACAGCAGTTTTCTGCTGCAAGGACGCTGAAAATAGCATGCTTTAATAAAACTTTTTCTCTCAGGGATCCTGAATAGCGGTAGCAGTCAATGCCTGACCGCTACCTGTAGCGCAGCACAGCGGCATCAAAAAACTGCTGTGCTTTTTGCAGCGTAGCTGTTACACCATTGGCATTAGTATGTATTGTAATTTCACATAACCAATCTCACTGGGTTGCTTATCCATTGTAAACAGAAGTTGTAACAGGTCTATAAAAATATTGATTTGATTGATCTAAGTCTGATTGAGGCTACTATACTTAGTGACTCAATCTTGAAGTCAGCCATATCTTTTTAAATATTGATTTTGAGATTCTTACATGTTTGTATAGTATCATTAGAGGGGCAGGTCTTTCAAACCACCCATAAGTTGTAATAGCCTTTCAGCCTATTTACAATTAATTTCCCCCTCAGAGGATCTTTCACCAAACAATACATTTGGTGTCCCATGTGCGCTGAGGGAGACTGTTTCTAGAACCAACGTGAGTTTAATTTCTAGCTCAGCAGATGTGAAGGAAGAGAGTTTCTCTGTTATTTTATAAAATCTTATGAGAGAGGAAATGAAATGATAACAAGATGAAGAAACAGAAGGAAAGAAGAATTGAGAGTGATGGTTGGCTTACCTAGCTCAGCAGATGTGATGGAAGAGAGTCTCTGCTGAGCTAGAAGGGGGATGGGCTGCATGCACTGAAGAAGTCAGTGGATTTGAGCTTATTTCATCTTCTTGTGAAATCTGTACAGAGAGGTTTCACACCCACACTGGGTCAGCCTGGATCCGTGGGGTCTGGTTTGCAACCTTAGGGCCCGTACCATAGCAGGCTAGATACCAATTCTGGCCACGTAAATCAATTTTTTTTGACAGGAAACAATTCTCCCAGAACCGCGTACCATGGGGACCAGATTTGAGAGCAGATCCAGAATTGATTCTGGTTGAAAACACACCATTTCCAGAAACAGGGGCACCCCTATTACCGAAAGGGGAAACACAAATCCATGAGGGGCGCAGTGGTATGGGTTTTCTGCTGGGCTGAGTTTCTGCAATTGGTTTCTGAAAATACATTTTTTGGAATTGTGCGGAAACTGTTTCCAGAAACAGCTGTGCGCAATGGTATGGGCCCTTAATTGGAAGCCAAAATTGCTATCGTGAACCCCCCTATTAGGGCAGTTCATGTTCCACCAAAATTTTGTCTGGTGAATTTTGATGACGGACACATCAGAAAAGGCTAAAATGGCCCCCAATTGAACTGGATGTGCCTGCTAATTTTAAGTTAAAATCTTGCTAATTTTATCCAACATGAACTGCCCTATTAGCTTTGATTAGCCCGGTTCACGCAGGGCCATTTTAAGCATATCGCTAAAATTAGCGACACTTGTGAGAATATGTTTTAGCATAAATTGACATTGATTTCCGGCAAATTTATGGTAAATCAATTTGAGTCCATTGCTCATCTTCTTCTTTTTAACTCGGGTCGAGCACCTACAATGTGAACCGGGCTATTCATGTGGCTGCTAACTTGAAGTCAAAATCTTGCTAATTTTATCCTGCGTGAACTGCCCTAATACAAAGTGTGTCCTCTCTTCTGGAAGCTGGCCAGATCAGTTCATCCGGTCCTGGACCCTTCCCACACATCCTGAGGCACCAACAGCTTCCAGTTGAAAAGCATGCTGTGAGGTGTCTTTTATCACCCCACAGATTGGTTTGTTGGCCGGTATTGTTACCAGGTGTTGTTTTGTCATGCCCAGACCGATGATAACCGTAGTTCTGACCGGACAGATGAGCACAGCATGGCTTTGCAGGGCACTTCCCTAGGCAAGGCCGGCCCTTGGGCACTTCTCCAGGCAGGGCCTTTCGCACTGCCCCAGGCTGGTCTCCCGGTGGCTTTTTGCCCTACCGAGACTCGCCAAACTGTTATAACTTATGAACCGAGCTCCGAGGGTTGGACGACACCGGTGTTGGACGAAGGGCATGTTCATAGAGAACAGAGATTAATGTAGGAGTACAAGTGGTTATGTCGTCGAGCAGACGCAATGGAGGACTTTCTTGCATCGCGTGTTCATCGGCGTTGACAATGACAGGAGTCATGGAGATTCATTTGTTGTGTCTTTTGGAGTACCGACCGAGACCGATATCCCCGCTAATCAGGGTGGTCGTACTCTAACTCATGGGGCTATCGCCCACTTGAACACACTGCCTCCATTCTACTGTGCATCCACTCTACCCCTCCACAGGCCATATGTATAAGAGCTTTTGCCACCAATCCAGTGGAATTTTCCGCCATCCCCCTCATTCTACTCGCTGTCACCAAATATCAAAAACTTAACCTCGGCTGCAAAGTCATTGAAAATAGTTCCCATCAGCTCTCAACACGGCAACTTGATTTCTTCCGTGCTTCAAATTTTCTTTCCGAAGCCAATTCCTGGCGTACCTCGCGATGCACTGCTTCCAAGCCTATATTTTGTTTTTGCTCTCAGCGGCCATCGCAGTCTCTGCTGGGCCTGGATGTTTAGACTCCAGTGAAATTCGTCTGTGCTTCTCGGAGGGGGATCTGAAGGCCAAAAAATCCCAAATTGAATGTATGTTTTGGATCATCAATCAAAAAATAGTTCATTTACATATTTACCTGACGGCACAGTGCCACAGTGAGAGCTCACCTCATGTACTTTTTTTTGAACGTGAAAGTTATACAGCCCACCAGTTTTGACAGCATAGCGGTGCCCCTTTGTCTTGACGATAAGTTCAATCGGTACTGAGATTGTTGCGAGCAAAATGCGCTCAAGTTGGTAGTTAGTACCAGTCTCTCAATTAGCTTTTCACCCCTTACGAAGGGGAATATGTATTTTATCTGCGCTGACTGATTTGTCACTTCATGGCCAATTCTTTATCAATTGGTCCTCAGCGTAATTCGGGCAGTCACACAACCCTAGACTTTGTTCAAGTTATCTAACCGATGTGCACCCGCTTCAAAATGGATATCCATCCTAAAAAGCTGTCCATCTGACTCGAAAACTCACTATAGCTGTCTAAATTCTTGTTTTCAAAACGCATTCAGTTGAAATCAACCTGTCCATAACTCTTGGTTTTGATAAGTGGCTAGATCAATTTCGAGTTTAAAGTGGTATCTAAGTACAGGGCTGTATTGAACCTGTGATCTAAACGCTAGTGGTTTTGCAACCGATCCTTTAGATCACTTATTCCTTGACTAACCGAGTGAGCAAAACAAATAGAGTGAACCTGCGAACGGAGACGGATGGAAAAGTTTGGATGATGAGCCTAACTTAGTAAGGAAGCAATTAAGAAGCGTTTTTGGAACGCTTTTGAACTGGGGAAAAGGCTTTGGAGCGACAACGATGTGAGTGATACTGCGAGCAGATTTGGGTCTGGGAGGACGCGAGCATACCTGTGAGAGTGATATAAATCAATGTGTGAGTTTGATTGATTAAGATGAAAGAAAATGGGAAGTAACAAAAACAATGATGATGCCGAACTTAATTCAAGTCCCTCGCCCAACTGCCAGGGAGTGACTTGGTCCCAATCCCCTTTTTTTGGCGTTAGACAGGATTGAGATTTGGCTGGTACATCAATCAGCCCTTCATCCGCCCATGTTCCCATGGGAAATTTGAAGGCCTCTCAACGGCATTGCATTCCCCTTCATACTGCTGTGCTTAACCTATTGCACAATTTTTTTTGCGGTCATCCCTTCCCATTTGTAATGAGGAATGAAACAAAAAAAATATAAACAAAATGGGCTATGTGCTTATTGCCTGTCCATACAGGCAATACACATTCCCAACCATCGGTTTTTGTTAGACTCGACACATGCACTGCCGCAGATACAGTCTGCAAGCCTGGATCCTATGTGTATAATGGTTTGGCCAGCTCATTTTTTTTCACCACTTTCAATTCAAAACGAACTATAAGACAGGGTCTAGAGCATGTAAATCAATACTTTGCAATAGCCTGTTTTCTGATCTTGATCCGTCTTGGTTGACAGCTGCTCCCCTTGCCCTGTTCCATCCATGGAACCTCATCAAACCTCACTTGGCTGCTGCGCTCCCTTGCAGCAACCACTGATCCTGCACACAGATTATGTAAGCCTCACACATCCATAAGTTCTGCCCCTTGTCCTTCTGCTTGCCCGCCCCCAAACCTGACTCAAACCTCACACTCGTCTATCCCCCCCAACAACCGGTGCCGACTGCACCTCACCAAAACCCTTCTGACCCTTCCATCCGTTAACCAGTGTAACATTTACACGCCCTCCTACTATTTTAACTAACATTATTACCCTCCTTAGCAATATTGATCGATTGATATACAGCCCACCCCTTCCCTTTAAATAAATGCTTGTTGTCCTCCTGAGTCCCTACTCCGTGTGTTCCCTTCATCCTTTTACTCTTCCCCTATCTCCCCATCTAAACATCAGTACCGACCTTGAAACAAACACACACAACTCTCCTGATCAATTGATTTCCCTTGTCTACACTTACAGTACTCAGATGTTTTGCCCTCTTGACCAATTCCGACTGAATTCTTTTCCACATGATGTTTCCTCCTTCTTCTTTTAACACCCCCTATTACCCTACTCACTACAATGTCAACATTAATGCCAATCCGCCATCCCAGTACCACTACTCACAGACCAACTACAACTACCTTTTATCCCATCATCCTCACACCGAAGACAAGTTACTTGAATTTGAGCTCGAAGCCCATACCACACACCTGAACCATGCTCCATCTCAATCCTCTTGGCTGTTACCAACCCCTGCTCCATCTCAATTCTCTCCCCTGTTACCATTGGCGGCAAATCCCCATATCCCTACTGCTTTAAATTACCCCCCATCCAACTCTTCTCACCCACATCATCCCAATCCAACCCTTCACTCCAATTTCAATCCTCTTGAAGGCAACTCTCAGCCTCCTCCCTCAAACTCCAATGGCATGCGACCCCTTCCCACCAATCTCAACTTTTCTGTTGTAACTGATTTAGAAGACCGCTGTAAAGCTCAAAAGTGTCAGTGAAGACCTTTTGCTGAGTTTGGAAAGGTATTTATGACGATGCCTCTGCCAATCAGAATACTAGACACTAAACAAGCCTCCCAATCTTGGATTGAAAAGTTTTATGTAGTGATAGTAGGTGTATCAAAGATACTACTGTTGTTTTAGAAGTGGATTTGGTTATAAGGTGTTATTCAGGTGAGTTGATCTTGTTGATGTTATTGATGTTGTTAGAGTTGTTGATGGTGTTATGATGATGAAAGGCTGATGATGATGATGTTTGATGGTATGGGTAAGGTAAGGATAAGATGACTGAAGAGGTGTTGACTTGTGGGAGCAAATGCTTCAACCAGGGATTGAACTCAGGTTCTTTGGGTGAGGGTATATAAGTTCAAAAAAGGGTAAAAATGAGGCAGGGTGAAGGCTCCTTATTTTGGATATGACTTGGGTGAGGATTGAACACGTGACCTTAAGGTCAATATAGTTGATGGTTATAATTGATGAGGGTGTTATTGCAAGATATAAGGGTGGTTATGAAGTTGATAAAGTATAAGGTGGATAATAAAATATAAGACTAGGATATTCAGGATATAGAATGTTGGATGAATGTAATGTGACCAGTGCCCAATATATTGGATGGTGGGATACAACTGGCAGGCAGAAGGCCTCCTTATATAGTAAAAAATGAGGGATTTTAGCCAAAGGTGTACACCCCAAATACTGTCCTGAAGATCCACTAAATGGCTGTGACTAGTCTATCTACCATACATCCCTTTTGTATCTAGCCTAAAATACAGAAATGCAATATGATAAAGCAGTCCAAGTTGTGGTTATGACCAGTATAAAGGAATTCAATATAAAAAATGTGGTCCAAGTTGTGGTTGTGCCTTTTATAAAGGAATTCAATATCCGTGTATGCAATATATATTCAAAATACCCCCAAGAATTGGCCACAAAGAGGAATGTCCCTGTATCTCCTAAACCAGTAGAGTTATGAGGATGGTTCCAGTGAGTGAGTAGGGGTTATTTTGGCTGTAGAATCCATTTATGATTTCATTATGACCCTATTGCGATTTTATAAAAAGATATAATAAAATTTTGGATTTTCCCTGTTAAGAAACACAGGAAAGTATACCACACCGCGTGATCCATCATGGTTCCTCCATTCCACCACATATATCCGTGAAACCCCCCAAAAACAGCCCCGTGCCTCCCCTTGCTGATGTTAACCAGCCATCCAAAAGACCACGAAAAAGAATCCAAAGAGAAGGGAAATTGCCACTCACCCCTTGTCCTTACGAGGAAATGATGAAGCAATCATTAGCCAAATTGACTGCTGAGGCTTGAGAAAACTCCAAACGGTCAATGTTGCATGACGACTATGTTTTTTTTTGTGAATTACTACCACAAACAGCACAAGATGATGTGCATCAAGGCAATCGAGCATTGTGTCTCCCTTCCAATGGTTGACAATTGTCTGTGAGTACCGTTGACAATTATTTGCTGTGTGTGCAGTGAAAATAACCTAACAATGTGTTGATGTTGTAGTGGCCAAAGGATTCCTGTCAAGAAGACATCCAATTGGAACTGATTCATGCAAAACAAAAATTCGTGTGATGTCTTCCGAGGACGTAAGTTTTTATCATCGTTTATCCCATAGCCGCCGATCTAGGCCAGATGCTCAGTTTTTTTCTCTTCCCTGCCCCACACATCTCTCAACATTGCCACAGGGGTGAAGTGGTCCCCCGCGATGGGAATGGTAGCAAATCTTTAGCATGCACTGATGCCCCAGCAGCAGGCAACGTACAAGGCGCAGGAAGGTGAAACAACGAACAATGGAGGCCTCAATTCCACTTTTAACGAGTGCCCCAACTCCGGTGAGGATGAAGAAGTGCCTCCAAATGAGACCCAGCTTGTGCTTCGCCAGTCGGTATCTATGAAAAAAGCCTCTGACATGGTCCAGAACTTTATGGACGACTGGTTTAAAAAGGTAAGTCTCTATACAGCCCTTTTCAAAAGCTACCCGGTGTACTGACATCATCTTGCAGTGACCTTCAACTGAAAGATGGTCTTCTTTGCGGTCTCTCGGCACCTCGGTCGAGGTTCTTTTCAGTTCACCCGTAGCACCCACAGCGCAACTCCCTTCGTAACCGGTGATGAGCAGGTGTCTGTTCCAAAGGACTACATAGCCTGGTTGCAGTCTTACATTACTGGCTACCAAGTAAATGAGATAGCTGCCTTATCAAAGGGAAAGGTGTCAAGGGCAGGTAAGTGGCTAACTCTACAGTCTTTCCTCAAGCGTCCCCTCCCCTCATTTCTCAAGAGTCCCCGCCACCTTTGCTTCCAATTAGGTATTATCAAGCCCTGCCCCATCTCAGCAGTGGCGCGTATGTCGGTTTTGGTCGGTAAGTCACGTGAATACCAGTCAGTCATCTTCAGCTGACCAATTTGATGTTGCAGCCAAAAAAACGGAGGGTGCCATTTGTCAGTGGCCTTGGACCAAGACGGATTACAACCTGGCGATCATCAAGTATCGCCTGGTTGTTCTCCCGGGTGCAAAGGTGGAAGCGGCTTGGTTGAAAAGTCCAAGTCGCAACTTGGGGGCAAAGCGAGGGGAGCTCCTTCATTTGGATCTCAACAAGAAACTTATAGACGTCGTATATGATCCCTCCATTCCAGATTCCACACCATCAGCTTCATCGCCCTCATCCAATCCAGATACTCAAAGCTTTCCCCCTTTTTCCCCAGGCTAAACAGCCCTTCCGATACTCATCTTTTAGATGACTGAGGAGTGAGTCCCTAAGTTAATCAAAGACCAATTCTAAGTGAGATTGGTATCATAAGTCTCGTTTTTCTCTCTGAATCCCCTTCTATGTGCTTGGATAATAATTCAATTTATCTCCTCGTCTGCTCTTTTGTGCCTTTTCTGCTTCAATACACAACATGAACGCCCTCTCTGACCATTGCCAATCCTCACATACGTCCACCGTCCTCTTGTCTGATTGCCTCACTTGTATGACCTGAAAGTTGTTCCAATCCCTTATCTTCATTATATTTGTACTTCCGATTGCTTCCAATCTGACCTCTTGCTGGCTTTCCCGATCTTATGTTTCAATTATTTCTGACTGCGCAGACCTATGTATGCTGCGCTAAGCCTAGTTGACATGTTTTTTAACATTTACTCTCCCCTTCTACCAAAATGCTTGAGTCAACAATGTTATCTATCAACCACCTGCTCATTAGAATGGATACAAATGCGAGAAAAAGAGGAATGTTCTTCTCAACCTCCCAATGCTTCGACTTAACCTCTATGAAGAAGACCTCTGTCATCCTGGCTCATTACTGAGTGATCCTACTCACACATGGATAGTTTGTTTTGCTTTGCTGAACCATATGACAAATCAAAATTGTTAACAATAAAATAACCTGTTCAAATTTTGGTCTTCCTAGTCAACAATAGTCTTCACACCGGTGAGTCTTCAAAAATTATACATGGTAAGTTGTGACCAATAATCACATAGAGATTTGGTTGACATACCAATAATCACATATAAAAATGGTTGAAAATATCAACTAGGATGAGTGGACCTTTTGGCCATTCCAAAGGTGCAAACAATAGTTGTCATTCCAAATGTGTCAATGTTTTTCAATATGTTAATGAAGAAAATTGGCACATTTGGAATGACCAAAAAAGGTCCACTAACACTTGAGTTATGAGTGGTCATTGAATATACTTAACAATATCCACTTATAACTCAGTAGTGAGTGGACCTCTTTTGGTAATTCCAAATGTGTCAATGTTCTTCATTAACATATTAAAGAACATTGACAAATTTGGAATGACCGAGAAAGTTCCACTAACACTTGAGTTATGAGTGGTAATTGAATATACTTAACAATATCCACTTATAACTCAGTAGTGAGTGGACCTTTTCTGGTCATTCCAAATGTGTGAATGTCTTCAATATGTTAATGAAGAACATTGACACATTAAAAGGTCCACTAACACTTGAGTTATGAGTGGTCATTGGAGATACTTAATAATATCCAGGAGGATGATATACATAAATAGTCCGAGTTCAACAGCACATCTACAATCATCCCTCGATGCTGAGGGACTCACTGTGACACGCTTGTGATACAGTAAAAAAATTACCAAGGCTCAATCAAAGGATGCATAGAAATCCTGGGCCGGGTAGATAGAAAAGGGGGCTCCCCTGCTTAAATCCTGGCGAGGACAGTCAAGTCGCTGAATTCCTAAAAAAAAAAAAAAAAAAAGTAGTAGAGTACATACAAAACCTGTGATCTGATTTTTGTGAAATTGAGAATTTAATATAATTTGATATTCAATGACCACTCATAACTCAGTAGTGAGTGGACCTTGTGAAAATTGAAAGGACTAAGAGCACGTTATCATTAGAATCACATGTAGCTAATGGATAGTAAGGAAAAAAAATCAAGCTCTGGTTTGTACCTAAGAGCAGGGTAAAGTAGATGGAAACATAAAGCAAAAACAACAAAGGAGATAAACCATATGAGAAGTTGTAAAGAGAAAATATAATGCTAAGTTTAACATAGATGGGAGTGATGAAGAAAGAAGAAAAATTGAGAATAGTCAACAAAGCGGGGTGAGGGTGATGCTTAGTAAAGGTGAATGAATTGAGTAGTACTGTTTGCTATGTTGTAGGAGTACGCTAAATATGGTGTTCAAAGCTACATAAAATAAAGAATTGCATAAATTCTTAAACAATGATTTGGATGGGACCTGTCAAACAAAGTTTTATGCATGTTGACAGGTCCCTGCCAAATCTCACGTTTTATGTTGTTAAGAATTTATGTAGCTTTGAACACCACAAAAATGGAATCAGAAGAAGCTGAGTTTGAACTGTGTTGGTGACAAAATGATGAGATTCCGATGATAGAGTAAGCTGATTAGTTTGTCCCTTTAAGGGACAAAAGCTTGTTAAATAGTATCTTGCTTACACGGTAAAGCCTGGTTTGCACTATATCATTGCTGATTGGGCTGACCACCAAGGGTCCAGTCCAGACGCGGTAGCAAAGTTCCAGCCAGGGATTGGTATTTGGCATCCATCACCTGTACATCATCTGCATGGATGGTAAACAAGGTGCGGTTAAGTTTCAAGGGAAAAATAAACCCTGTTTAATTGTATCAGCAGATGCTGATAAGTTTCAGGGATTTTTGCTCACCGGATTGAGAGATACAGGTCTTGCTGAGTTTGCTGGTCTGGTGATCCCGGAATCTGACAGACCTTTTCTGGTCATTCCAAATGTGTCAATGTTCTTCAATATGTTAATGAAAAACATTGACACATTTGGAATGACCAGAAAAGGTCCACTCACTACTGAGTTATAAGTGGATATTGTTAAGTATATTCAATTACCACTCATAACTCAAGTGTTAGTGCACCTTTCTCTGTCATTCCAAATGTGTCAATGTTCTTCAATATGTTAATGAAGAACATTGACACATCTGGAATGACCCGAAAAGGTCCACTCACTACTGAGTTATAAGTGGATATTGTTAAGTATATTCAATGACCACTCATAACTCAAGTGTGAGTGGACCTTTTCTGGTCATTCCAAATGTGTCAATATTCTTCATTAACAAATTGATACAATGTCTCAATAGAACTGAGACTTTTTTTCATAGTATAACTGAAATCTTTTTGTCAATATCATTCATGCAGCTAGTAGCTACTCAACAACCCTTGTCTCAACTTGGTAGCAATCAAATTATGTCAATTTAATCAACCATAACTTTCTCATAAATATTCAGATGAAGCCATTGAATTAGTTGGCTTTACATAATATTATATAATGATGGCCAGTTAAATCATCTACCATATTTCATTTACTATAATTTTTAAAAATACATACAAATTCATAGCCATACATACATATGCCAAAAAAAGACAAAATCAAAAGGGAAATAATGTACACTAATCATCAAACCAAATGGTAAGTTTAGTTCTCATTGTTATCTGAACCTGCAGCCTCTTGATCAAGTTCAGCATGCATGGTTTCCGCCAGGATGTCTTCAATATCAGCCAAGTACGCTTCTTTGTTTTGATTTTCTTCATCTTCTCGCAATGAATTCTGCTCTGTATTCATCTGATTCATGAGGGGAACAAGGCCGGGAATCAACGACAATAACCTTGTTCGAATGGCAAGCTTGATGAGGGTAACTTGTTGAATCCAGCAACAAAGCAGCTCGGTGTTGCCATCTTGATGAGAAGTCCGGTGAAATACGTTGACAATCTTATTGTTCCATTCAACTTGTAGATGGCAAATTTTCACATAAGCTGAGTAACAAGGGTGACCAACGCTCGGAGTTGCTCATCGATGCCTAAATCATTGCCTTGGAGGTGAGGATGGTTCAAGAACGGATGTAAAAGCGCTGGAGGAGGGGGCTTGTCATCATTTGAGATGGTTAGCTGGATGAACGAGTAGGTTTCATTGAGCAATGCAAAGATGTGAGAATGGTGTTTGATTTCCCATCTCATGGCTTGCCGAGTTTCCCAACCAAGGTGCCGTTTTTCCTTGATAGCATGATCATGAGCCGCTAGGTGTTGGATACCTCGCTGAGTGGCCGGTTCAACTGCCCAGGCCTCGTTTGCGTTAGTGAAAACCCCATTGTTCCAAAGGGTATCATCTGCTTGTAGCCCAAGCAACGCGTTGTACTCTATTGTAGGTGGCCCCTCACGATCCTGATGTCCTTCCGCAAACTTGCCAGCTCGCTGGTTGTAAGAGTTGAGAGACACTCGAAGCTTAGCCGCGCGCTTGCGTAAGGCTTCGTGGAGTCTTTGCTGGCCTTGTGTCCCAAGAGTCGACTTTCGCCGCCAGGCAGACACGTAGTAAAGGCTGCCTCTCTTCAATGAGGGCCAAGAACTTGCATTGAAGTTTGTCTTCGGATACCACACCTTGGTGAGGTTGTCATGTTTGATATCTGCAGAACAAACAGAAGATGTGAGTACATCTTCTGGTTAATTCAGGCAGGCTCATGTTGTCATAGATACTCACCAGTAGCATCGTCGGAATCGGTTTGGTAAACAATCCTGTGTTGCGCTGTTATCTGGTGGGCCACTGTGGCACACGTGTGTGCCCGAGTTATCGCTTGTGCTGGAGTCATTACCACTGTGCCCCTTTAGGAGGGATGCCTTGTTGTCAACATGGGCCTGCGGTTATTGGAAGTAAATTCAACTTGGCTTACCATGCTGCATTAAGATCCTCTTCTAAACACAAGAGACGCCCGAGCTCAACAGATTGCCGCTGAGAGGTCCGATTAGTGTTCACGTGGTAGGATTGTTTGTCTCGCCACTGAAGAGCAAAAAACTTGTTGGTGTAGTTCGTTCCTTTGATGCGGGGGTTGGGCAGGGCGTGAAGAACAGCTAATTCATTGACCAAAATTGAGTGGATTGCTTCAGCAGCTTCCAGCTTCTTGAGAAGACAATGCGCTGAAATGGAAACATATAATTCACATGTAGAGAGAGAGAGAGTTGGCAGGGGTTTGTAGAGAGAGAGTCAGCCGGGGTTGAAGTAAGAAAAAAAACATACCTGCCATTTTGTTGAGGACACGCATATAGTAGTTGGCACGGGAGTGGATCGCGGTCAGTCGGTGCAGGCCAGTGGAGATGAGAGGTGAAAAAAAAGCCCATAATCTTTCCAGGCCCTCCCCGTCGGAGAGCCCCCACCATTTATTGAGCCACGGTTTATACTTCACCTGACAGGCCCACTCATGCACATACACATGGAAGACCAATGTGCCAAAATTCAGATGGGGTATTTGGTCGTTGAGGAGGTTATGCTGGAATGGGAGTCAGCTGAGATCGACTCTTCGAAAGGGATGAGTAACTCATCTTGACTTACCTTCTTGATATGTGTCTCCAGGTGACATCCGAGATCGTAAAGTATTCCTAAGCAATGTTGGGGGAAGTCGGACAGGATAGAGCGGAGTATTGACACTGGGTAGTAAAGCTTCTCACCGGTTTTATATATGTTGACGAAGCGCAGAGGGATGTCATGGCAGCAAGTGCTGCCAAAAAGATCATTATGATCACATTTTTCACAAGTTGTTTCTCCCTGTGAGTCATTTGCAGCTTGGTGAGTGTCTGAGCAAGGCGGCTTCCAGCCATGATATTTACTGGTATCAGCGAAGTTATGGATTGTAAATGGGTAGCGGGAAATACTCACATTGATACCTGTGGCCGCCGCCTCGGCTCGGTGGCCGTAAATAATACTGCATTGGGTTCTATCTTTGAAAGTGGTATGAATATCTCGGATACTTGGACTCAGGTGGATTATCCTTGCTAGCCTAGGCGTAGTGACGCTTCTGGAAGTTGCCGTCAAGAGCTATGATAATGTTGGGCTCGTTGACGTGCGCCTTGACTTTGTTGATGCTGGTACCAAAGCAGCGTGGGCACTTGCTAGCCCATTGATTGGTAGTTCTTAGTTGCATTCCTTGGTTGAGAATATTGTTTTGATTATGTAAAATCCGGGTGTAGAGATTGACACTATAGCCAAAAGGAACTCGAAGATTGCACTTGCAAAATTTGCCTCAACGACTGTAGGCCGGGGATTCAGTGCGAGAGTCAAGAAACAAACCCAATGCGTTGACAAAGGCGGAGGCAGACAAAACAGACGACTGCCAAAGGCAGTCGTTAAACTGAAGTAGTCAAATGGAAAAATCTGTTTGAGGGGTGTCAGGCGAGCAGGCTATGTAGTCGTAATGTAAAAATTGGACCACGTCAGGGAGACACTTTCAGAATGGCAATTAGAAACCCGAGACTCGTTCTAAGTTGAATTTTGGTGAATCAGTTCGATAGTATGATGTGGAAGGTGGGGAAAAGAGAATCTGCTTACCAAGGAATGTCAAATAAGTCTACTTTCCGCATTTTTATTTGGGAGGGATGGCAATGGCAGGCACCTCTTGGTGTGTCATTTCTGAAAGGGTTCTTGGTCCAGTTACATGTGAGTTGCTGGTATACTGAGAAGGTGCCCGTGAGCCTTGGTTCAAGTTGAGACCAACATTCACTGTACTGTTCCCGTGTTTCAGCGTAAAGGCGAGCTCGGTGATAAGCTGCATGGGCAGTACTTGGAAGGATGCACTCAGTGGCATCAGTCTCAAATGGATTGTCGGTATAGCTTTGGATGATTGGTTCGTTTTCCAACAGCTCTTCATGGTGTTGAGCGTGCGTTGCGGTGATGTGGTTCTGGACATCTGATGGGAGCCTGCCATCAACGAGTCCCATATGTGCCTGAACAACAAATTCACGTAAGTAGTTTTCATAATGTTGCTGTTCTTGCGGGGTGTCCCTCCTGTGACGTTGAGCAGTGCGACTGCGGCGGGATGTTCCGGTGTTGATGGTGTTCAAGAACCTGTTTGGTATTCTACACCTTGAGGAAGGGGTCAAGCGCCGAGATTGTGTTGGATGATCTGAGAACGTCGGAAAGAGGCAGCAAACAATCAGATTGGTTGAAAACAATAAGGAGATAGAATACAGAAGGGGAAATGTGTGGCAGCAGAGATCATAAGAAGTAAGAAGTAGCATGAGGACACTCATGGGACAAGTGAGGCAGCTTGGATTCATATGAAGACCAACGATAATGCTGAAAGGCTGAGGGGTTGATTAAGCGGTAGTCGGCCAGGTGTGAGTGAGTCGAATGGAAGTGAGGTGTTGGAATATGAGGATTTTAGATATACATATATAATTAATATAATAATAATAATAAGGGTTGGAAGGTTGGGATATACTGATATATAAGGGTTGGGTGGGTGTCGTATAAGGATTTGTATATGTAGAGAAGGGTTGTAAGGGTTGAATATGGGGGAGGGGGGTATAGAAGGGTTGTAAGGTTTGTATAAGGGGGCCGGGTGCCGAAGGGATTCGCTGACGTCATGTGCCATCTCGTTTATGTGGCCGCATGAATGCAGGATCGGTGGTTGCTGCAAGGGAGCGCAGCAGCCAAGTGAGGTTCCATGGATGGAACAGGGCAAGGGGAGCAGCTGTCGACCGAGACGGATCGAGATCAGAAAACGGGCTATTGCAAAGTATTTATTTACATGCTCTAGACCCTGTCTTATAGTTTGTTTTGATCGAAAGTGGTGTTTTTTTTTTGTTTTGCAAAAAGGCTTGCAGGAGGTGCTACTGGGGGATTTTAAATATTGGACTCACTTTGTGCAGCGGAAGAAACTCTTCGCACACAGAGCCGACTGCACCTCGACGTCGCGAGTCCTGTGTGCGCAAGCTGTAAAATACTTCGCGCACAGAACCAGAAGCGGCTAGAATTTTGAGATTATTTTTTGATAATTCAAAAAAGGGAGTCTATGATGTCCCTCATACATATTTCCAGACTCATCTGATTGGTCCTTACAATGAGAAAAAAAAATGAAATATTAAATCAAAAAAATAACTCCCGGGCACCCGTCGGGGACTCAATTGCAGGGTTCCACTTGAGGGTCAGTCACCGGGGATTTGACTGGTGGCTGAATGGCCTGTTCGGCGGATCAAACAGGCTGTTCAGCCTGTCTGACCGGTCAAACAGGCCGTTCAGCCTGTTCAACCGGTCAGACAGGCTGAACGGCCTGTTCGACCGGTCAGACAGGCTAAACAGTCTATTCAACGGGTCAGACAGGCTGAACGGCCTGTTTGACCTGTCAGACAGGCTGAACAGCCTGTTCAACCGGTCAGAAAGGCCTTTCAGCCTGTCTGACCAATCGAACAGTTCAGGCTGTTTGATTGGTCGAACAGCCTGTTCGACCAGTCAGACAGGCTGAACGGCCTGTTCGACCAATCAAACCACCTGAACTTCTGACCGGTCAAACAGGCTGAACGGTCAGAGTTGGCTGTGCCTGTTTGACCGGTCAAGCTGATGTGGATTGAAATCAAATCTTACCAAGGCTTCCATGCCAAAAAGAGAGCAAAAAAAAACCTTCAAAAAGAAGAATTGTGACTACCACTTGTGGTCTTGTAGAATTCTTACAGCCCCCTGCAAAAGTGGCTCAAAATTCTCTCACTGGGCCTTTTGGCATGCAGAATGATGCCATTAATTTTTTGGAGCAACTGGGTCATGGGAACATGCCTTTTAGGGGTGCAGCTTTAATTTATGGAGGCAATATTTGGAAACTGTTTGGCATCACAAAGATGCCTCCAAAACCTCTGAATATTTTTTGGGAGGCCAACAAGAACCTTTTCTTTTGATTTATCAAATAATATTTTGAAAAAGTCTCATAATTATTTCAGGGCAAGCCGCTGTGCATGAAGTATTTTACAGCTTGCGTGCACAGGATTCATGACGTCGAGGTGCAGTCGGCTCTGTGCGTGAAGAGTTTTTTTCTGCTGCGCAAAGTAAGTCCGTTAAAGATAATGAGTGGATTGTTATGTGCACAGCATCCATGTTGGTACCTGCTCCCTTTTTCTAGAAAAGTATCATCATGGCTGAGCATGTACTAACACTTTTGTGTAGAAAAGGCAATTCTCTTGCCTTGTTCCAATCCTGTCTCAGGAAAGCAAGGTCGGATTGGGTGTAAGCCTCTCTGCGTTCGCAGAGAGGTCTCTGCGTTCGCAGAGAGGTCTCTGCGTTCGCAGAGAGGTCTCTGCGTTCGCAGAGAGGTCTCTGCGTTCGCAGAGAGGTCTCTGCTTTCACAGAGAGGTCTCTGTGTTTGCAGAGAGGTTTTGTTAGGCTCGCGATTATGCGGGAAATGAAATACACTGCAATTAGATCCGGTGGCTTACATAAGCTGTGCAAGTCTCATTACTTCATGATCAAACCTGATATTTAAATTTTTTGGGAGTTGTTGACCCAAAAAAGCAAAAAATGAAAATCATAACTCATAACTAATCCTTGAAAAGATCATTTGACCTCGACATTTCATTGGGCTCTTATAGTGCCAGGTTTTGGATAGATTCAAGTTTTTAGAGATTTTACAACTAACAAATGGAATGGAGCCTTAGGTTTTTTCTCTCTAATTTTCCTACTTTAACTACAAAACCCTCCATCTCAACTTTTGTCTGGATTTCCCAAACTGTCACAACATTTCAAAGTATTGGCTTAGTTAGTCTTTGGAAATTTTTATGACCTTGTAAACACACTAGACCCCCCTGGATCCGCCAGGGGTGTCCCCAACGGGGGGGATTATCTCCCTGCTCCACACCTTTGTTTATTCCCCAGTTAGCAATCTATTATCAACCCTCAACATATTGCTAATTCTTTCTAAAAAGATTTTTTTTCCATCAAGGACAGCCACCGTTGCTGGGATAGCCTTGATCGCGGATTAGCCTCTCCCCTGGACCAACTCGTCCGACAAGTTCCCCTCTTCCATCCCACCCCCTTAGCCGGACCCGCTGAAAATAAAATCAAGGGTACACTGTGGCAAGGGAAGCCCGTGTCATACCACAGTTGCCAGTAACGTCCCCGCTAAATTTGTGTATTTACATCCCCACCGTGAGCCTAGAGCGTGACAACCGCTGACCACAGGCCCAGTTTGCATTCCAATAGCATTGAAAGCCTCAACGCACATCTGGATGAATTGATAGGCTTGATCACCAAGGAACACAACCAATGCCTGGCTGTCAAGGAACACATCTGGAAGGCTGAGGCACGACTCACAGAATCTGCCAACTGACAGGCTGCAGATGCCAACAACTGCCAAAACCCCGACGCTCCTGTCAACCAGAACCCAGCCCCAGACCCTGCTCCGAGCACCATCATCCTTGCTAAACCCAAACCGTTTGACGGCACACGCGGTGCCCTGGCAGAGTTGTTTATCAGCCAGGTCGGCCTCCACACCGTCACCTACCCCGAACGACTCCGCCAAGGTTTCCTTTGCCGAGTACTTTTTGACAGATTATGTGTCAACGTGGGCTCAGCCATACCTGGCAAAACTCTTTGCAGGAGACCCGGTTGTTTTTCAAGACTTCATTAACAACTTCTTGGCTAGTTTCTACAACCACAACCGCAGGCATCAAGCGGAATTTGCCTTGCGCAGTCTTTGTCAGACCGGGAATGTTTCAACCTACATGCAAGCTTTCAACATGCACACCCGCACTATAGGATGGGGCGAAAACCCACTCATGAGTCTCTATCAGAAAGGGTTGAAGGAGAAGGTCCAGCTTGCAGTGGTGATGAGTAACATAGAATTCAACTCTTTGCAAGCAATGAAAGAAATGGCTTTGAAGGCTGGGTAGACCATCGAGGGAATCAGGAACTCCTACCCGGCCGCACCCTCTGGTGGTGGTAGTACTGGCAGCCCAAACCCGGATCCTATCGGTGTTCCAGCCCGCCTCCAGTAACCAAAGCAACAGACTATCTGACGCCAAACAAGCTCGCTGAGTTTAGTTGAACCTCTGTTTCCGCTGTGGCCAGGAAGGCCACATCTCTCGTGGCTGCGCAAATGGACGTAGGAAAGCTCATCATCGGCACAAACACCTGCCAAATCAATTGAAGAGCTAGTTCCTACGCTGTATCAGTAGTACCTTGGCATGTTCCAAAAATCCGCCGCACAGGAATTGCCCCCTCGCGGCCGGTATGACTTCCGGGTTGACCTGATGCCAGATGCAGTACCCCAGACTAGCCAAATCATCCCTCTGTCTCTCGCCAAAAATGAAGCTCTGGACATGCTGATCAATGAGGGACTTTCCAACGGCACCATCCACTGGACAACTTCCCCATGGGCAGCTCCAGTCATATTTGCGGGAAAGAAGGATGGCAGCTTACGACCCTGCTTTGACTACCAAAAACTCAATGCTGTGACCGTCAAAAACAAATATCCGCTACCCCTCACCATGGATCTTGTCGATAGCCTTCTGGACGCAGACACCTTCACCAAACTTGACCTACAAAACACGTATGGTAACTTGCACGTCACTGAAGGTGACAAAGACAAACTAGCATTCATATGTCAATCAGGCCAATTTGCACCATTGACAATGCCATTTGGACCTACCGGTGTGCCTGGATATTTCCAGTACTTCATGCAGGATATCCTGCTTGGGCGCATTGGAAAGGATGTAGCGGCCTATCTGGACGACATTATGATCTATACAATGAAAGGCTCCAATCACGCGGAAGCTGTCAGAACGGTACTTGAAACATTAAGCAAACATACCCTATGGCTGAAACCCAAAAAATGTGAATTCTCAAAAGGAGAAGTTGAGTATCTAGGACTTCTTATCTCCTGCAATTGCCTATAGATGGACCCAACCAAAGTGCAAGCCGTATCTGACTGGCCCCCACCTCGAAATGTCACCAAGCTCCAAAGGTTCATTGGGTTAGCCAATTTCTACCGGTGTTTCATTGATCAATTCTCCCAAGTAGTGCGACCCCTCCACAACCTGACAAGAAAAGATTTGATGTTCAACTGTATTAGAACTGTGTGTTTTCAGAAATAGATTTCAAAAGCCAGACTAAAAAAAAAAAGAACAATTAGACAGAGTCAAACAAGAATTAAAAAATAAGAAAAGAATAAAGAGAAATAAAAATTTACCACCACAATATTTTGAGAATGGGTGAGAGAAAGACACGAGACAATGAAGAAGGACAAAAGAAAGATAGAACTGAGAAATGAATGAATCAGCAGAGAGAGCGAAGGAAGAAATAAAGAAACAGAGATGTTTTTTGAAGTTGATTTCTCACCAAATAGGATTTGGAAGGATTTGTTGATGTGAGATCGACGAAGTGGATGAATGAGGAGGTTAGAAAATGATGGTGTAGGAAGGGAGTTGAGTTAAGGAAAAAGAGAGAAAAAGGATAGATGAGATATGGTTTGATGAAGGAGAAGGATAGGATGTTGGAGGAGAGGATGGACAAGGTTGATTAGATTGAAGGATTTAGGGAATAAGATGTTGAGGATCAAGGGAATAAGATATATGTTGAGGATCAAGGATGTTGTTGAAGTGAAAGGTGTTGTGGATTGATGGGATTGAGTTAGGAAGGATGATTGGAAGTAGGGAATGAGATGGGAAGATGAAGAGAGACAACGAGAAGGAGGAATGATGAGGGTCTATAAGGAGTTGAGGAGTGGTGACACGAGTTGTGGTAATACTTATCAGATTAGTTTAGGTTTTTAGATGAGTCGATAGAGTTAGATGAGAGATAGGAAAGGAAGGAAAGAAAGGGAAAGGATGGAAAAGGAAGATGTGGTGTGGTCGAGGAGAAGAAGAGTTGATGATCATATTTTTCAACAAACTGGACAAAGGAATTCCAGTCTGCCTTTGAGGACCTCAAGGTTTCATTCACATCTGCACCCATTTTAAAGATTGCTGATCCACCGCCCGTTCATCTTAGAGTGTAATTGCTCAGACTTCGCGTTGGGGGCCGTCCTGTCCCAAGTTTTCCCAAGAGACAACCTCCTCCACCCCGTCGCCTACTTGTCACGATCACTCATCAAAGCAGAACGTGATTATGCCATATTTGACAAGGAGCTTCTTGCAATCATGGTGTCGTTCAAGGAATGGCGACAATACCTGGAAGGTAACCCGCACCAACTGCACGCTATCGTCTACACCGATCACCGCAACCTCAAAAACTTCATGACAACAAAGCAACTCACCCACCGCCAAGCCAGATGGGCCGAGATACTTGGATGTTTCGACTTTGACATTGTGTTTTGGCCAGGCCACAAAGCAGCAAGGCCCAATGCCTTGGCACCTGGAAAAGCTGAAAAACTCTCCTTTGGGCAGCTACTTTGACCAGACACATTCACGGCTATTTCCGAATTTGAGGCCTGTTTTGTTGATGAGTGCATGTACCTTGACAACACTGACTATTGGTTTGATGTTGACGTGCTTGGTCTAGATTCGTCATGCCCGACCAAACCCTCAATGATGGACCAGGATCCCTTGAGGGAAGCTAGGCAACTTGACGAGGGGGTGTGTACTCCCAACAGTTGTGTTGGTCGCTCCTTCCAGGATCCTAATTGTATGCTAGCACCCCCGCAATGTGAGTCAGTTTTGTCTTCACTTGTTCCTGTCTCAGCTGGCCAGCCCTCTACCCTTCGGAATATCTGAACAGATAGCGAGATGATCCAATCGATACGACAAGCGGGACCGGAGGATGAAGACTAATTCAACCTCATGAATTCTGTCAACTCGCCTGAACCCCAAACTATCACGATACACGGTTGAAAACGGGCTCCTCTATCATGGGCATTGTGTTGTACCAAACCACTCCGGTTCACGCAGTCATCACAATTCCAAGCTTGCCGGGCACCCTGGCCGAGCTAAGACGCTGAGCCTAGTGCTCTGGTCCTTTACCTGGCCGTCCGTCAAACAGCTGGTCAACCAGTATGTCGATGGCTGTGACTCCTGCCAACAAAACAAAGCCTGTACGCAGAAACCGCTTGGACTACTCAAACCCCTTCCAATACTGGCAGGCTTGTGGAACAACATTAGCTACGACTTGATCACTGATTTGCCTGTATCCGAGGGATTTGACAGTATCCTCACAGTGGTGGACCGCCTGACCAAGATGGCTCACTTTGTCCCTGGTCAGAAAACATTGAATGCTGAAGGTCTGGCCCGTCTTATGTTGAACAACGTATGGAAACTGCACGGTACCCCAAAGACTATTGTTTCCGACCGCGGTTCAATTTTCATTTCTCAAATCACCAAAGAACTGGACCACCATCTAGGAATCAGACTCCATCCGTCGACCACTTTCCACCCCCAAACCGATGGCCAATCTGAGATCGCAAATAAGGCTGTCGAGCAGTATTTGCGCCATTTTGTCGGCTATCATCAAGAAGACTGGGTCCAACTGCTCCCGACAGCTGAATTTGCGCATAACAACTCTGATCATGTCACCGTTCAAGGCAAACTATGGATTCAACTTGTCTTACGGTTGAGTACCCTCATCGGAACAATGCCTACCAGCGGTAGAACAACGCCTCACAAGACTCAGCGAAGTGCAAGAAGAATTGATGGAATGCCTCCAACGCGCTCAGGAATCGATGAAGAGGCAATTTGATAAGCATGTGAAGGGAGACCTGAGCTGGGAGGTTGGAGACGAGGTTTAGCTCAACAACCAGGCCATGCCCCAAACTGGACGACTGATGGCTAGGACCTTTTGCGATCTCTAAAGTGATCTCTTCTTCTGCGTACAAACTGACCCTGCCTCTTTCTCTCCGGGGTGTCCACCCAGTATTTCATGTGTCATTACTCCGAAAGCACCATCCGGATCTAATCGAAGGCCGACGACCCGTCACACAGAAACCCATCATCATTGACAGGAAGGAAGAGTGGGAGGTGGACGAAATTCTGGACTGCCAGACGAGAGGGAAGCATTGCCAGTACCTGGTCAGTTGGAAGGGATTCGGACCTCAAGAAATCTCATGGGAACCGGACGAAAAACTCAGGAACTGCAAGGATCTCGTCAAACAATTCCCCAACGCCGCCAACAAACACCGGAGACGCCGAAGGAAACAGAAGTAGGGCGGGAGGGCAAGCTTTTTTCCCAACAGCCAGGGTTTTTAATGCTGCCCGGGGAAACGCCAGGTCCACTGGGGACAGGGGCATAAAAGGGGGATAATGTTATGACCTTGTAAACACACTAGACCCCCCTGGATCCGCCAGGGGTGGGATTATCTCCCTGCTCCGCACCTTTGTTTATTCCTCAGTTAACAATCTATTATCAACCCTCAACAGAAATCACTTCGAAATTTTCAGAATCATACAATTTACCAAATTGAAATCTTGAGTGATGTATGAATAAAATTAATTAATTAAACCACAACAAGTATTATTTGATTTCTGAATGAAATAATATAAATCACGACATGGGTTAGAGTGAAGCAATTAATCTAAATAAATTTCTTTTGTGTAATAACAGAAAGAGAAAACTAAAAACAATCAGGCAGTATAAGGAAGAGAGAATCAAGACATGATCTGGAGTTTAATATATATTTTCCACTTGGACCAGCCTCAACGTTCAGCACTGCCAACATTTTTGGCTAGGTTGATGGTATCCCAGTTAGACTAGGATGAACTCTGGTTGAATTCCAACTGATGGAATAAAAATCCAAGGCCACCTTGGATTTTTATTTCATCAGTTGGAATTCAACCAGAGTTCATCCTAGTCTAACTGGGATACCATCAACCTAGGCAATTATGCTGACAGTGTAGATTTTGATTCAAATAAAAGCAGCTGGAATATTTTTCCTCCTAAGCTAAATCTTCAACCACAACACAGTTACACCTTTGCTTGAAGACTTGGGGGTCAGGAAAAAGAGAGGGATCTTTGAGTTCAACTAGTGCAACAAGGTGACTAAGACCAAATTCTAGGGGACTTCCAGTGAATAAACAAACTCAACACTGTAAATTTTTGAGACACTTTGGCGCATTCAGTCAACAGTTAATCGGGTTTTGTAATTAAATTAGGAAAATATTGGGAAAAAAAACACTCACACAATTCTCCATTCAATTTGGTGGATTAGAAATTTCTATAAATTTGAGGTTATTGCCAGACTGGCGAACTACCAGAAACCAGGAATTTTTTTAGGTCAATTAATCTTGCTAATGCTGGTTATTTTTGTTGTTGTTGTTGTTGTTTTTGCTTTCTTGGGTCAACAACTTTCAAAAAAAATAAAATCTGGATTCATGATGGGTTTTTTGAGGGAGTCTCTGAAGGAATCCCGTTGAGCCATTTCAAGATGCCCAGATTCTTTTTTTCTGCATCAAATTTTGAGAACTTGTAGCTAGTATCATGCATTGGCTGACCAGGAAATCCGAGGTAAAGAATGGCAGGTGGGTGAGCTCAGACAATTTGGTGTTACAGTATTCGGTCCCTTCGTGAAAGGCCAGTCAGTATCTCCGCTCGGGCGTGACAGCTATTCGCGGAGGGCTGTCACGGGGCCTTTGACTTTCCCAGATTGGGCGGTTCCTGTGGGCGTGTCTCCACAAAAAACAAACCATCGACCATCACCAACCCACAGGAAAACGAGAAGAACGAGGACTGTCACGAGAAACACGGTCGAATAGACGAGAAATATCAAGGAATCGGAATCATCGAGTACATATATCATCTTCGAAGAAAGATATGGCTCAAGAAAACTCAGAAGAAAACCCAGGAACGGTGCGTTCTCAAACTTCCTGTCCCCTTTCAGCAGGTTCGCCCGTCGAATTTCTTTTCGCATCCGACACTCAAATGCCCAGTCAACCAGTTTTTTAATCATTTGTCATTCTTTTTTTTGTTTGTTTGATTATTTAGCAAGAACAACAGGTGGAAGATGAAGAAGAGGAATCACTCAACCTAGGTCCAACACCTATCGCCGCACTCTCAGAACACGGTATTAATGCATCGGATATCAAGAAGCTTACCGAAGCAGGTAACGATACCATCGAAGCTATCGCCTACCAGCCCAGAAAAAGTTTATTATTAATCAAAGGAATTTCAGAAGCCAAAGCAGATAAATTATTAGCAATTTGTCATCAAATCCTTCCACTTGGCTTTACGACGGCAGCCGAGATTCATAATCGTAGATCAGCTTTAATCCATATCACAACCGGGTCTAAAAACTTAGATACTATGCTCGGTGGTGGAATAGATACTCAGTCGATCACCGAATTTTATGGTGAATTTCGTACTGGTAAAAGTCAACTATGTCATCATCTTGCAGTCAGTTGTCAATTACCTGCGACGATGGGTGGGGGTGAAGGAAAATGTATGTTTATTGATACTGAGGGCACTTTCCGTCCCGAGAGAATCCTTGCAATCGCTGAACGATACGGCATGGATGGTGAAGAAGTACTCAATAATATTGCTGTCGCCAGGGCTTACAATTCCGATCATCAGTCTCAACTCTTACGTGAAGCTTCAAGACTGATGGCCCTCTCTCGGTATGAAATCATTTCACTCACTTTCTTCTCTCTCACACCCTCCGATTTCCACATGGATGAAAATTTAATTCATTTGCTCAACCACAAACAAACAAAAATTTAGATTTGCGATTCTCATCGTTGACTCAGCCACAGCGCTCTACAGGACTGATTACAGTGGTAGAGGGGAACTAGCCGACCGACAAGCTCATCTGGCGAAATTCTTACGAGGTTGTCTTGGCTTGGCGGAACAATTTGGAATCGCAGTGGTGATTACCAACCAAGTGATGTCCAGCCCAGATTCAGGACCAGGTGGTGGAGGATTAGGTAAAGCACCTATTGGAGGGAACATCATGGCACATAGCTCTACGACTCGGTAATTTTCATGTCCCTTCTCGCTTATGATGACCTTTCCAACTGATTAGCTAACATTAAACAAATTTGACTGGATTTCTGATATCTGAAAGTTTACAATTTAGGAAAGGCAGAGAAACCACTCGAATCGTCAAATTGATTGATTCTCCCTGCTTACCTGAAGGAGAAACTAAGATGTCAATCAATCAGAATGGGATCGGTGACCCCGAAGAAGAGTAAAAACTTGCAATCTCGAAGACGAACCACTACTATCCTATGCATTTGTGTTTGCTCGCATCTTCTTCCCTTTTTTCTTTTTGCTCTTGGTCCAGTGCTTTTTGTGTACCACCACTCTTCTTACTTTTGCTTCTCGCCAAAGAGTGCTGCTGGGATAGATGATTGTCGAAAGGTTTCATTTTTGATTTTGTATTGTAATGCGTAGTTGGGTTTGAGTAACTCAGATTAGCTAAGCGGGCCACAGAACCCAGCAGAAGGTCGTCCAGCCCAATCGACTCACCTTCCACCACCAACAACAGCCATGACCCAACCACAACCAAAGATACGGTCAGTGGCACTACCAAGCAAGCTGCTCATCCAAGAAATACTTGAACAGAATCTGACACAGCAGTACTCCTCTCAAAGCCATGAATGGTACCAAACAGATAGCGAAGTGGTCCTGTCAGTCTTCGTCAAAAACACAAACTCAGAGGACGTTACTTGCGACTTTACCACCCGCTCAATCTCGCTAAACTACAAGCTACCCACCAATGCTTCCGAAGGCTGTTTCGACCTCGATCCTTTGAGCTACGAAATCGACCCATCTCAAAGTTCTTGGAAATCTCTATCTTCGAAAATCGAGTTGAGTTTTTGTCACAGTCGGCCAATCATCATCATCAGAAACAAACAAACAAAATCATCCTGAGAAGAAGAAAAAATCAACCAAAAAACCACCTCATTTCTCGCTTCGGCTTGTTAATGTGTTTTCCGTCCTACTCACAGTATTCGACTAAACAAAAAAGTCCCAGGGATCAAGTGGCAGGTCATAGAAGGAGAGCAGTCTGATGTACCCGTCCCAACAGTCATCCAAGGTAAAACTAGTTTATTCACCAATCACTTTCGAACACATACCAGGTTGGCTAATAATATTTGACTTCAGAAACTAGTACTAGTTCAACTCGACAGCCCGCCTATTCTTCCTCGGCACGCCGAAAAACTAATTGGGAACAACTTGCAAGTTCTGCTGAAAAGGAAGAAGAAGAAGCCGTCAACAACCTCAAGTAAGTCCATCAAGATCCGCATCTCATCCACCTAGCAGGCTATTAACCAAAGGCTATCGTCGTAAAGGGATCCCAACGCGGGTGGAGACCGAGCCTTAAACACGTTATTTCAAAAGCTGTATGCCGATGCGACGGATGAGCAGAAAAAGGCGATGATGAAGAGCTATCTGGAAAGTAACGGAACAGCTTTGAGTACGGATTGGTCGGATGTTAGTAAGAAGAAAGTCGAAACTAGACCTCCTGATTCGGTAGGCCCTCCTTGTCAACAATCTCTTTCCTTACTCTGTCCCGCCCTGCGTCTTTCTGACCATCCCGATTTTCTTTTTCTTTCTTAAAAGATGGTCGCTAAGTCTTGGAAAGAGTGATCCCAGTTGGCTTTCTTTTTGGTTATTGTTTCTGTTATAAAAAGCCCCCTGTTGGATGTGCTCAACAAGAACAACACAATAGTCTGTTTTTTTTTTGTCCCAAATTCCCTACTGCTCCGAGCTTACTTCCAATGTAGTTGGATTGTCCCCTCAAGCAATCTATACCATCGATCTCCTTACAGAAATGTATCACTTCATGCCCCTTTCAGTTTGTTCTCTGAGCACAAGATTGACTTCGACCACCATTAACTCTGATCGCTTGGCTCTATCGCGTGTCTTTCTACATTCACCCATTCAGATTGGAATTTCAACATAACTTGGATCAGTTCTTCTAGTCTACATAAAAATTTTAATCAAAAGTGATCTTTGGGAAACCTTCTTTTCTTTCCTTCACTAGAGACTAAAGCCCAATTTGGCACCGTCATAAAAATGGGTGTAATTTTGAATGTTTAATTGATTAAAAGTCAAACTGTTGGCACAAATATAACAAAATTGGTATTAAATAAAGAGTGCTACCTGCTTCATCATTTGTGACATCAGAATGGGCATGTGAGGCTGCCATTAGCATCACAAGATTAATATTACACTTGAAACAATATAAAGGATAATAATGCTATTATGGCACTAGAGACAGTCCAATACATGGACTCTTATCCTTTCAATAAAGAAGCAGGGAGTCCTTTTTCATTCTATACCAATTTGGTTACATTTGTGCCAACAGTCTGGTATTTATTGAATTACATGTCCAATATTACACCCATTTTTATGATGGTGCCAAATGGGGCCTAAGTTACCCACACTACAAAAAATTGCATTTTTTCATCCCTCAAGTTTTGAGTTTTGTCATGAATTCTTTGGTTCCAAGCCGACAAAGAAACCGGCAATGTGGTTGGTTTGGAACTGTAAGGGCCTGCGAGCTGGATGAGCTGAGCTCATGTCCAGCTCACCCACCTCACCACCCCTAACTTTGGAAGGAACCCATGACCCCCTGGCTGTACGCCTTGGTTTGCATGGGCCCCACAGTATGGCATTTGGCTGACTGTATGCCGCACCTCCTGCCATACAGCTCCTTAGTAAATTGAGCTGGGTGAGCTGGCATTTGAGCTGGATGAGCTGGAATTTGATCTGGCTGAGCTGACATATGAGCTGGATGAGCTGCATAATCCGTAATCCATAATCCATAATCCATAAACCCTATCCCTAATCCCTAACCCCTAACTAACCCCCTAACCCCCAAATTTTGGATGAATGTATGAGGAATTGAACCCAGGGCCTTTGGGTTTATCCGCTGCAAACCACTGGGCTAATTAAAAATTGGTAACACTTTTTTTTTGGTCTAACCCAGCTCCCTTTGATTTGAGCTCAAATCAGCTCAGCCAGCTCCGGCTGAGTTACGGTTCCAAACCAAAGATAATGGCACCATTATAATCGGTTGAGAACCAAAAAATCCTTCTGACACAGGTGCAAGTTTTCATAGTGTATGTCCACAAGTAAAAGGTCCAATCCTTCTTCACTTGATATCACCCTTTCCTACCTACTTCATCATTTGTGACATCAGAATGGGCATGCAAGGCTGTCATTAGTGTCTCAATATTAATAATTCACTTGATGAAACAGATATAAATGGATAAGATATTAATATTGGAGGAGTTCCCTTTGCTTCTGTAGCCCCTGCAGAGCCAGATTTAACCAGCTCTGGGTTGCTACGCTACACTATGCTATTTGCCGAAAATAATGTAGTGTAGCGGCACTTTTTTTTGCCACCAATTCCGTAGTGTTAGTGTTTTGTTAGCCATCCTAGGGGCCGCTACGCTGTGCTACAGCCCTTTGTAGCGGGGTTTTACTGCTAACAAGTGATGTAGCACAGCGTAGTGACACCCTTTTGGGGGTGCTGGCCGGGAGCGATAGCAATGATACGGCTAACAGCTACAGTAAAAAATGTTAGCTGTTAGCAATCTTTGCTATGCTACCCGCTACAGTTAGCGTAACGACCCAGAGTTGCTATTATCAAGGATTTTCAATGAAGAGACTGTATAAAATCACTACATCATACATGTTGTTTTGCTTGTGTGTTGTCTCTCTGCTATCAACTTTGTTTTGGTTGGTTATCACACACACAAGCTATTGATATTGCAATTACTACTATAAAATTCTCAACATTATTGCAGCCAGACATTATAACAACCGCTGATCCAAGGACACCAATGGTTTGTGTTAAACAAAATTGAACTGATCCAACAACCAATCAATACAAATTTGGTTGGAATTGAGTTATAAACTGTTTGTGTCTGATTGATGCCCACCACACGGCATCTCACCTGATGTAGACAGACAGAAATTCCCAGTACCTCAGCTAGGTAAGTGTGGTCAACGTCTGGTAGGGAAAGCTTCAATTGTGAAAATGAGGCTTGAATGGACCTCATGCCCCATTCAGCCGCCTGTCAAGCAGATACAAGCTGCTTGTTCAGCAGGTTCAATTTGGAGAATGTGTACAGCAACTCAGGCAAGCAATCTCCTTGTTTCGCTGGGTCCAAGAACCAATATTTCAGACTGTTAGTGCCTTGCGGGAATGCCATGTCAGTGATGATGTGGTATCCTTGTGGTGTATCATTGATGAGTTTCTGGGACAGTCGCTCAGCAATACAAGAGTTATGCCAAGATCCAAAACCACCTGGAATGGCATGTATGATTGTTCCATCTGGGGCAGAAGTTAGGATATTGCTGAAGTAATGTGAGCACGTCCAACCATTATAATACACATTTTGAAGGCTTAGAGAAAGAGTCAGCAACACATTCCCTGCATTTATGAGATCAATTAATATGTATTTTTATTCTCTATGCCTTACAGATTTACTTTCTTTCTTTGGCTATTTCTAATAGGATAATGAATCTGATAATGAAATGATTCATCTCAAGGGTGAAACCACCTGGGGAATTCAAATTACTTTTCACTGCTATCATCAAAGAATGAAAAGAGCCCAAGAAAACAAACAACAATGAACCACATCATTTTCTTGTTTTTCAGTATTTCTTTCAGACTGAATTTTCTGCATTGTTAGCTGTTGTTAGTCTTTGAAATTCAGTATAGCGTAGCGTAACTTATATCAAGTTACACTAACTGTTACCCCAGAAACCTATTATCAAAAAAAAGTTACAATATTTGTTAGCGTAGTGTTGATTATTTCCAACTAACAATAACAATGTTTTGAAACAAAAATATTTCACTACACTAACAGTTAGTTTATCAAAAGAAAAATCTGAATAATAAGAGATTTTGAGACGCAAACTAGAGATTGAATTGATCAGAAACAAAGAAACAAACAAACAGAAAGATGAAGAAGAGATGAAAATTACCTAGAGGACCGACAAGACAAATGAGAGGAGAATTTAATGAATAGGGAGAAGAAAATAAACAAACAATCCAACACACTACTCACAAACACAGAGACTGAGAGAATCAAAAATCAGCAAAGAAACGAGACAAGAAACAAACAAAGAGAAAAGAAGAAGAGGAAAGAATAAGTCACCACAACTCTTGTGTTTGGCAGCGGATGACCTCGACAATGATGATGGCTGACAATTTGGTGTTCAGAAGCGGTTGTTTGTTCTTTATTGGATTTGAGTGGTTCCGGTCGAGATGCAGAACTCTTCCGGATTGACACGAGTTCAGAAGTTGAGCAGAATACTGCAGGAGCACAAGGAGCGCGCACAAGCGCTCAGGGAATTATTCTGACAAATAACAATACATGATTCTGTGAGAAAAAATAAACCAATACACTAACAGTTATCGTCCATTTATTGTAGTGTAGCGTAGCGGCCCACCGTTGCGCCAAGTGCTTTATTGCAATCAATTTTCATCACGTGACACAGTTTAGCATTTATAATTACACATTTTAAATTAGGAATTTTAGACAAGGGGAAGTCCTCCATTCCCGATTTAAAATGTGTAATTCTATTACTAAATGCTAATCTGTGTTTGGTGGCAAACGTTGATTGCAATAAAGCACTCACCGCTCAACAAAGTTTAGACTTTAGCATTACAAAGTCTAGATTAGAAAACAACACCAAGAATTCCTGTTGCATATATGGAAAGTGGATTTCTAGATTCTAAACTTAATTTCTTTGCAAAAGTCATTTCAAATCGAGTTTTTACCACCAAATAAGATTTACGACCTAGGATTCCAGATTCCAAATTGGTAACAAGAAGTCCTCCAGTGTCTGCCTTGCAAAATTACAAATTAACCGGCCATCCGGCCATGGGATTCATGAAATAGAAAGGTATGCAGTTTACAAGGGATACGCCTTGCAAAATAGCAATAGTAAAACTATACACCCCCAATTCTTGTCTTGCCAAATCCAGTCCCTACAAGTACAAATACTGTCTTTTCATTGAATCTTGGACGGAATGAATTTTTTGCATTTCAAGATTGTGGTTTTAGAGGGTTTTTTTCCTGAGGTTTTTGCTCAAACCCTGCCGCTACTGTACCTAGCAGTCAAGCTTTTTTTTTGTCAAACCCATCCCTATCACAATCCTCAAATCAAGATTGCTACGGTACACATGTCACTTCAAGGACACTCACGGGAAGACATCTGCCAAACCCTTGGATTCAGCATATCACGACAATTGCTTCGCCAATGGATTCAACTTTACGAGGAAACCAAGTCGATCGTCAGAGATCCCAACACCTATGCATCCCGAGGCCCACCTTCTATGCTTACCAGAGAAGAAACGACCTTCATCATTGAACTAGTAAGGGAAGAACCGGGGCTTTTTCTGAGAGATTGTACGACGCAAGTGGACATCTACTCAGCAACAAGGCCATTCATGACAACCTGGTTAACAGGTTGTCAATCACTCTCAAACAAGCTGGGACATTGAACATCCGAAAATCACTTGCTGTGAAATACCAATATAGTGAAACAATGAGGTTTTTTCCAGCACACTGGCTGGTATTTATCGGTATGCTCAACTCACTCTTATCAATACACTCATGATACTGACTGCCTCTCATCTCATGTAGATGAGAGCTCATTTCGCGATCGTGACTTATTAAGGACTTTTGCTCAATCTCCTCGAGGACAGCCTGCTACCAGGCTCATTGTCAACCAGAACGCCAACCGAATAGGCCTCATGCCTGCCATGTCAATTGGAGGGCTGCTTGCTCTTACTACCACGTTCAACACCTTCGGAAGTCGTCAATTCGAAATTTTTGTCGAATTTGACCTAATTTCTCGCAAGAATCAGTACCCCGGCAAAAACTCTGTCCTCGTCCTAGACAATGCAGCCATTCATTGATCCCATCGACTTCAAGAGATTTGCAACACAGCCAAAATCGGACTCCTCTATCTTCCTCCCTATTGCCCCGAGTTCAAGCTGATGGAGCTCGGATTTGTAGCGATCAAGGAACGGCTTCAAAGTACTCAGATCTTGAGCCGCTCCTTGGACCCAAGATGGGAAATTCGGCAAGCAACTGCTGATATCTTGGATTCCAGCTTCTGTCCCAGGACCTACAGACACTATGGTTACAGTGTTTGTTAAGTATTTTTCCTTCTCACATGAGTTTCCATTCATTTCTGATTGCTTTTTTTGTTGTTTCATTTCCGACCGTTTTTTCTTTGTCGTTTGATTTCCGATTGCATTTTTTGTTGTTGTTTCATTGCCAATTGCTTTTTGGCTGTTATCTCTCTGATCTCTCTGAGTCCTTAAAAAAAAGTCAAAATTGACTTTTGTTATGATCAAACATCACTAAATTTGATCTCCTAACTAGCTATCACTGTGAATTGTCTGTAGTTGAAAGTTAACTATCTTGTTGGGTAATACTACAAAGAAAAATGAGGAAAAGTGGACTGGGAAGTAGATTGAGATTGGAAGGAAATCCAGATACAGATTGAGGGTAAGGTAAGGCCTGTTGGATGCTTACTTGCTACTAGGTACAAAAGAGGAACGTTCCTGGGAAGGTTAAGATGATGAAAATGTGCATGCAAAAAAACATTACTTTTCCAAGTGCTTTTTATACTTCGAGACATTATCTCGGAGTTGGGCAATAATTCAATTGCTGAGACCCCATCCCCTCATTTCAGCTTTGGAAATGCTGTCTGACTTGAATAGCTTGTAGGAGCTAATGTCATTATTATCGAGTATCTCGATTACTTCCAATCGTTTGGATTCTCGTATCTTGACAAAATTGAGGTAGTCTCCCATGGTGTGGGTATCAGACTGGGTACCTGAAGAGCTAGAATGTGTTGGGCTCGGATTTGGGTTTGGTAGGGACCCGGAAACCATTTGGAGAAGAAGGTTGCCCATGTCGTTTGGGCTGAACGACTCGGCTATTTTTTGTTTTTTTGAGCTGAGGTTGACGTTCTGAAGTGATGCAGGCGGCGAGTTGATAGTGACTCCGACTGTGCCTGAATTCTAACAAAAAACTTGTTACTTTAGACAAGGCCTAAGGAAGCGAACCTCTTTCAATCTATGCTTACCAGAGCACAAGCCCAAGACTGTATAGCTCCGGAAGTCAAAGGGATATAACGATGGGGGTCACATGGATCGATAAAGACTGGGAAATCCTTCTCGTACGCTGTGTTTGGTTGGTGAGTTTTGAAAAGTAAGGTGATGTGATGGTTAATTGTGTCTTCGAAATCATCTGGAGAGAATGACAGATTGGGATCGTTATCCGCCCCGATCCTCTGGTTAGATCCCGAAGCCACTCTAGCCGCCTCAACACTCAGGTGATTCTGTGCCTTGACTGCAGCAGGGGCCCGCTTCTCGATGATGCCGGGATTCTCCATCTTGAGTTGAAGTCCTGCGTCGACATTATCTTTCCCTAAACCGGCGGCCTTCTCCATCCATTGGTTGAAATGCGCGAGTTCATTGATGGTAAAATTTTCAGACTTGTGAAACTCCGGTAACAAAGGCAAGCGAAGAAGATAAACACCCCATTCGATTGCTGTAGAACCACCAGCGATTGCGTTTTGGATCACGGCGCCAGCGGGCACCTGTTGTAAGTCGCATTGTGAAGCGACACGTTCCTGGAATGTGGTGAGAGGATCGAATTGAAAACTTGATTTTGAATGGCTTGGGAGAGGCCGTCTTCTTCTTGTTCACTTTACCATAATAGAGCTTGAAAGTAGTTGAGCAGGTGATCGTTGGACTGTCCTGTAGAAGAAAATGGCAACCTTAGCAATGTTCTTAATGATCCAAATGGAATTCACAACGGATCTCTTCCTCAATGGTTCCATCAGAATGATCTTGAGCATTCTGTATTTCAGGATTGGTACGCAAGCCAGGGGGTGGATCTCTTTGAAATAGATCAATGCCCAAAGCGGCCATTTTGGAGGATAGTGAGTTGATAATAAGAGAAAGATAAAGCGGTCAACAGAGGGAAAGTGGTTGACAGAAAGGTGGAGTGGTCAACAGTAATGAGAAGAAAAAAGTGACAATTTTTAATTGGGCAAAACCCATTGGAGAAAAACTCCGGGTCAGATTGAGTTTTCAAACCCAGAATCGGACAGACAATTTTTTTGTGGTCCAATGTTGAATGAAAAGACAGCATGTGGATGTTTGGGGTGGAATAAGTGGACAACTGTCTTGGCCAGGATTGGCTTCAATGGCTTGTTACAGTATTTTGTGGCCGTACTTTTGATATGCGCCTTGAGTTCCCTCGTGAAAACGGTGGGCCGATGCGTTGCGCTACAATACCACAGGGGTTTTGTGTATCATATCGGCTGCGCAATGCATGGTGCCAGGCTGTAACACGTATCGGAAAAATCCAATACTTTGCAATACAATAAAAAAAAGAAAGAAAAAAAACATGTTATCGATAGCGGTCCGGGTATTGTATTTTTGATACCTCACGGCCCGTTACCATGCGTTGCAGGCTGTAGCGAGCCAAAAGAAGGGAAAAATGGCCAAAAACCCGTTATTGACGGGATTTTTGGCCCTAAGGGTGTTACCAATAGCGTAATGGGTGTCAGGAGCCCTTACCTGTTATAACATTCATACGGGCTGGCTGGGGGCCTTCCCGTTATTGTTATCAATGGTAGGCCCCCTTTTTGATAACCGATACACGTATCGGTATCAAAAAATCAATACTTTGTGATACATTACTGATACGCGTATTGGTAACGGCCCACCGTTGCTTGTGAGTTGTCGGACATGCCTGAGTCTTCATCTCGCAAGGTCAGTTTTGATTTCATGTTTTCTTTCTGGGACCTATCAAGCGCCTGCAATCGGTTAGTGTAGCCCTCCTGGTTGGTATCTATTTGTGGTATTCAAAGTTGTGTAAACCTAAATTCTTAAAAGCATAAAAAGCAACATTTGGCAGGGACCTGTCAACATACATAAAACGTTATTTGACAGATCCCAGCCAAATCGTTGTTTAAGAATTTATGTCTATTTTTATTTTATGCTACTTTGAATACGACAATTGCTGCTAAATCCGCCGTTGTTAACACCTGTAAATTTTGATTGGCAACCCCTCCCTCTGCTCTCAAAAGATTTCTTTTTCCTTACATTGTTCTGACCTCATTCCAAATTCTTAGCCATCTTTTTTTTGACATGATTGGAGGACTTCCTGTGAGGGGCTGTATTTTGAAAAGTCTAAATAACTGAGCTAAATCCAATCTCCCCTCCCAAAATTTAGCTTTACAGGCTCAATTTAAGAATCTACAGGGGCTGTAGATCCTACGGGAAGTCCTCCATTGGAAGACTTGGCTGACTAATCATCTAGTAGCCTCGACCAGCTCCAAAAAACGGCTGTGCTCTGACTGCCCTTAAATTTTAATTATGTTGTGACAAAGCACAAGTGGAATGCAGTGATTGTATGATGATACTAACTTAATGAAGTCCCTCAGTCTTCAGAGGGGGGACACCGTCCTTCAGGGACCCTCCGAAGGAGGGACTTATACCCTAAGTTGCGCATCCGGCCTGAGAGGATTAGGAATAGAGTAGAGGAAAATTTTAAAACAGCTCTCAAATATTTACAAAACATCTTCCTGCTATTCTATCTTGACAAAAATAACACCAACCTTTTTCTTCTTCTCTTCATCAAAAAATAAATGGAAAAAATGCAAAAATGATAGCCTTTATTGCAAGGTGAAGTTTCATCTTTTGGTCCGCCAATTACCATACATGTACTTAGTGTTTCATCCTCCTTCTTTCAATACACTTTGATAAAATACAGCAGGGCATCAAAACATGTCCAAAAGACCCTCCAACCACATGATCATTTCTGACATCAAACAAACCTGCAGCGGTCAGAAGCTATAAATCTGGCCTCCCAAGTCCCTGTAGTCTGATGCAACATTAAGCACATTTCTTCATTATGACTGAGTAAACTATCTTCCATTTCTACAAGCAATGTGGGTAGCTTTCCAGGATGTTTCTTTGAGGCTACAAGGACATTCATATTTCAAGATGGCCGCTCTGGGGGAAATTGAAGGAACTGGTTTGGCGGTGCTGTCATTGGTCTAGTTGTGGCAATGGTGAAAGTCTTTTGCTACAAGAAGCGCAGCGCAGCGCTTTTTGGCCCAGCTAGTCTGTGCTATCTTGTAGCTTTTTGGGGCTACAGCTTGACCTTTTTGGCCTAGGCATGTAGCTTTTGTTTTTTGTAGCCATAAAATAGTGCCAAACCGCTATGCTACCACTATAAAAAGTGCCGCTACGCTATTTTATCGCGCTATCAGGAAAGCTTTTTTGATGGGTGGGGGCCAGAACGGCCAGGAAGGCAGTTCAGCCTGTTTGACTGGTCAGACAGGCTCATGAACGGACTGTCTGACCAGTCAAACAGGCTTAAAGGCCAGTTCAAGTCAGCCAGGCAGATCAGCTTGTTTGACCAGTCTGACAGGCCATCGTCCAGCCTGTTCAATCGGTCAAACATGTTGGGCTGCCTGTTTGACCAGTCTGACAGGCTGAATCACCTGTTCGACTGATCGGAAAGGCCATTAAGCCTGTTTGACTGGTCCAACGGGCTGAATGGCCTGTCTGACCAGTTGAACTGCTCATGCAGCCTGTTTGGCCAGTCAAACAGGCCGTTTGGCCTGTTTGACCGGTCAAACAGGCTTAATGGCCTTTCTGATCAGTCGAACAGGTGATTCAGCCTGTCAGACTGGTCAAACAGGCAGCCCAACATGTTTGACCGATTGAACAGGCTGGACGATGGCCTGTCAGACTGGTCAAACAAGCTGATCTGCCTGGCTGACTTGAACTGGCCTTTAAGCCTGTTTGACTGGTCAGACAGTCCGTTCATGAGCCTGTCTGACCAGTCAAACAGGCTGAACTGCCTTCCTGCTATATAGTCAAACCAAGGATGTTGTAGGTTATCACCCTGATGCAAAGAATCCCACAACTCGACCACATCAAGGGCCCAGTAAAGCATCAGGGTTTTATGACCCAACAGTTAGTTTTTCAGAACTTCCCCCACCAACTCCAGCTTCACCTTATTATCAATGTCCCCAAGGCTTATTGTCGCAACCAAATGTTGATCATCCTCCGCAATATTGGTTTCGGTTTGAATTCTCCATTCTAAAGGAAAGGTTTCACTTAATGACATGTGAGGAGTGAGGTGAAAGAAATCACAAATCACTTATTTCTTAAAATAAACCCATTAATCAAGAACATAGTACCCTTATAAAACCACACACACCACAGCTGGCCAGCAACACACCACAGCTGGCCAGCAACACACCACAGCTGGCCAGCAACACACCACAGCTGGCCAGCAACACACCACAGCTGGCCAGCAACACACCACAGCTGGCCAGCAACACACCACAGCTGGCCAGCAACACACCACAGCTGGCCAGCAACACACCACAGCTGGCCAGCAACACACCACAGCTGGCCAGCAACACACCACAGCTGGCCAGCAACACACCACAGCTGGCCAGCAACACACCACAGCTGGCCAGCAACACACCACAGCTGGCCAGCAACACACCACAGCTGGCCAGCAACACACCACAGCTGGCCAGCAACACACCACAGCTGGCCAGCAACACACCACAGCTGGCCTCAAACAGAACTTACCACACAATGAAAGCCTCAGGAACAGAATTCCCCATGCAGGATTTATAGTTAGACATTGGCATGGCAAGAAATTGTGATGGAAGTAGTTGTTTGAACTTTTATCATATATCCCTTATTCCGGCCAAACAATGGCTCCACAGGTAAAATTTGGGTTAATTGTACAATTTGTTGGGTCTTACATTCAAACAGACAAGTTTCATACATACATTCAGACAGACAGGTTTCATACATCTGAGAAGAGAAGTGACTAATCTATGATTTTGGCCAAATGGCTCTGAAAACTCTGGCAAAAATACAATTCTGAAAATTACTTCCTCAAATCAGCAAAAAGCCCCTTGGAAATCCTTTTCACACTCAAATTTAGTCTTAATCTCCCAGAGGGTGTATTCACAAATGGCACGACCAAGTCCTTCGATCATACTCAAATGTTAATGCCTGAAAGTTTAAGCTAAAGAAGCTGAAAAAATCTGAAGCTTGGTGGGGGTTGAACCTGCAACCTACAACAGAGGTTAAGTAAATCCAGAGTTGAGGTATCTGACCACTGTGCTAAGCCCATGTGACATCAGTGGGACAGTTTAACATGATGCCACAATGGCTGAGTTCAACCACAGCATAAATCAGCACCTGTTGAGCTGTGTTCACCTCTCATTATTTTCCATTTCTTATTTAACAAGAATCTGAATGTATTAACATGATTAAAAAAGTGAAAAGTACAGGTGAGGATAACATAAGGTGATAAAAAAACAAAAAAGAAAGGGGAGGATAACATAACGTAAGGGGAAAAAAATTAAAAAAAATGTAACACAACTAAAAGACGTTAAAGATAACTTGAAAGATAAATTTCAAAAAATTGTTATGTTATCGCTACTTGAAGTTATCTGTAACATAACTTCCCACTGTTGCTACAGTGAGTCCTGTACCTGTAGTTGTGTTTGCATCTCAGGTGAAACATGCCCACAACTACAACTCAGGACTCACTTATACAACTTTTAAATATCATTCAAACAGTTGGAATCATGCCAAAAGGTGTGTGCACATAAATTACATACATATCAGGTGAAACATGCAGCTCAGGAATCACTATGCCTATTGAGATGATTCCAACTGTTGGAAACATCTTCAATAGCACCAAAAAGATTTTTCCAACAGCTGGAATCATGTCAATAGGTACAGTAACTCCTGAGTTGTAGTTGTGTGCACATAAATTACATATCAGGCAAAACATGCAAACAACTACAACTCAGGACTCACTATACCTATTGACATGATTCCAACTGTTGGAAAAATCTTCAATAACATCAAAAATATGTTTCCAACAGCTTGAATCATGTCAATAGGTGCAGTAACTCCTGACTTGTAGTTGTGTGCACATAAATTACATATCAGGCAAAACATGCACACACATACAACCCAAGACTCACTATACCTATTGACATGATTCCAACTGTTGGAAACATCTTCAATAGCATCAAAAAGATTTTTACAACAGTTGGAATCATGTCAATAGGTATATTGAGTCCTGAATTGTAGTTGTGTGCACATAAATTACATATCAGGCAAAACATGCACACAAGTACAACTCAGGACTCACTATGCCTATTGACATGATTCCAACTGTTGGAAAAATCTTTTTGGTGATATTGAATTTTTTTTCAACAGTTGGAATCATGCCAATAGGTATAGTGAGTCCTGAGTTGTAGTTGTTTGCATGCTTTGCCTGATCTGTAATTTATGTCCACACAACTACAATTCAGGACTCAATATACCTATTTACATGATTCCAACTGTTTTAAACATCTTTTTGATGATATTGAAGATTTCTTCAACAATTGGAATCATGCCAATAGGTATAGTGAGTCCTGAGTTGTACTTGTGTGCATGTTCTACCTGATATGTAATTTAGTTGCACACAACTACAATTCAGGACTCACTATACCTGTTGACATGATTCCAGATGGTGGAAAAATCCTTTTGATGATATTGGAGATGTTTACAACAGTTGGCATCATGTCAATAGGTATAGTGAGTCCTGAGTTGTACCTATTGACATGATACCAACTGTTGGAAACATCTGTATTGATAGATACCAACTGTTGAAAACATCAGTTTGATATTTATCTATGTTCCCTTCCCTCCAAAAACTTTTAGAATTTCCCCAGACTCAGCAAAGTCATGGCCATACCTGCTTTTCCAATTCTGAGCTTTATGGCCAAGAAATAAACAACATCAATAACTCTTCAAATGATAACACAATCAATGCTAAAATTCTAGTGAATTCCTTTGAAGACACCGGTTTTTGGAGAAGTGCTACCTTTTACATTCAAGTTTGGTAAGCATCAGCCCAGACGGTCAATAGTTACGGCCAAAGCCCATATTGTTACTCTAAGCCTTTTGCCCCAAAACTAATCCACGGAAATGGTTACCACTATCACACCAAAAGTTTCATTGTGAATTTTTTTTGAGCCATTATGTCTGTGGCCTGAAAATTTGGGTACCTTGGACTGATCCAATCCAAAGTGACAGCATAACAAGTTTTCATCCTTCCTACTCTAAGCCTTTTGGCCCAAAGTTAAACAACATTGTTAGTTGCCGTAATATGCATGGTATGACAGTGAAACTTTTACAAAATGAATTTGAATCCATTATCTTTAATTGTTTTGATTTTTTGTTACATGGTGACCCTTAACCAAAAAGTTACAAGGGCACCCCACTTTAAGTGGCAGGCCTAAAACTTGTTTTGGTTACTACTTGCCCAGTATGCATGGTATGCCAGTGAAACTTTTACACAATTAATTTACATCCATTATCCTTAATTGGTTTGAGTCTTTGTTTTATTGTGACACCTAACCAAAAAGTTACAAGGGCACCCCACTTTGAGCGGCAGGCCTGAACCTTCTTTGTGTTACTACTTGTCCAGTATTCATGGTATGCCAATTTAAATTTTACACAATGAATTCAAATATATCATCTTTACTTAGTTTTAGTTTTTTGTGTAATTTTGACATTTAACTGAAAAGTTACAGGGGCACTGCAACTTGAGCAACAGGCCCCAACCTTGTTTTTCATACTACTCCCCCAAGACAATTGTCATGGTCATCAAAATTATCCTGAATAAAAAATACACATAGTAGTAGTGACTCTAGTACTGCCTGTGGGATTTCTAATTCATTGTGTGATTGGTGGAGAATTCATCATGAAAAGAATAGTGACATCAAAAAGTTGCCCGCGCGCGTGCGCGCTTGTCCAAAATTCAAAGGGTCTCATCCAATCAGTTGCATGAGCTACAAGCTCTTCAAAAAATCATTCCTCGCCTAATCAGCTTCATCACCAACACTCCTCTTCTGACTTTATCAGCTTCATCGCGTTTCTAACTGCAATTCCTTCTAGTACTTCCAACGGCGAACCCTGCAATTGAACCCAACCTAGAGCTTGCTCAATTAGAAAGACAACAATATATCAACCAGGATAGCAATACATACGATGGTAGTGGCTTCAATACGTACGATGGTAGCGGGTTTTCTGGCGGTTCGGACGGGCTCAGGGGTTCATTTTCCAGCAACGACGCCTGCAATGCATCCTTAGGCCTCTTCCACGCGCCCGTTGGGTTTTTTAAAGATCGAACCATTGATGCAGGCTTTGACAGAAACAGCACTGCTCCTAATGGTCCTAACGTCGGTCAATACCAGTCTAGCAACTTTGACCCTGGCTGGGAGGCAGGTGGACCGTGACTCAACCAAGGAAGGAACGATCCACTTGGCTCTCACCAGAACATCGGAATCAACCCTTTGCCTTGTAGCTCTGTAGGAATCAGCAACACCGATCGCCAACATGCCACGAAAACAAGAAGGCAATGCTGAATCAGCTCAAGTGAATTCTCAGTAAGTGGTTCATTTGGGTTTGGAGTGTTTTGACATCTGAATAATTGATGCCTTTGACCAGTCAAGGCAACTCGAGGCAAACGGGTGCGTGGCTGGCCCGCCGATGCTCGTAAAAAGCTCAACGATTGGGGCCTTGCCCTCAGTGTCGCAGTGGACGCGGCCGATTACCCGATTGAAGAGCTTCTTCTTGATCATTATGAGTTGAATTTCTTGTACTACCAATGTATGCAACATGCCTCTCAAGGCATGTCACTTCCTTCTCAAGTGTTCGCCCGCTGTGTTGTACCGTAGACAATGTTTTTGCGTTGTTCCCAACTGTGTACCAAAACGAGAGTTCTTAATTGCGATATGTTCAGACAGACCGGTGGAAAGCAAAACAAAAACAAAAACATGGACATCGTCCTCGTCCGGTGATTAATTCAACAAGTACTTAATAATCGGTATTTGTGCGTAAGAGAAGATCTGAGAGAACAACAAGGGTCGATGATCTGGAAAAGGGTGTTGAGGACAGGAACCAACAGCAGAAACAAAACGAAAACTATGAGTGCGTTTATTTTTTCAGTATTGGCTTTATGGATGAGCCGAGGGAAGGGTTGAGATGGGAGTTCGAGTCAGGCGGGCGGGAAATTGGGCCCCAACTTGGCGAACTCAGCGAAAAAAACCTTGCTAAACAACAGTGTATAGGCCTTCCTGTGCACTCGCGAGCCACTTCTCTGCGGGTCGTAGGAAGGGTGGGACAGGCGGGGTGTGAGGCTGAGGCAAGGAGGACTTGGTCAGGTTGGCTGTAATCTCTGATATCAACGGAATGGTATGATCGATGACGTCAGTGCAACATGTTTGGAGATCCTGAGGGAGTGTTCTCATTACAGATCACGCCACGCCACATCACCATCACCATCACCTGACTGCCACCGCCCACGTCATCCCAGTGGCCAATTATTTAAGGCTCCGTCTTTGCTCTGGTTTGTCCCATCCCTCGGCAGTCTTCAGCCACGACATTGTCCTCTTCTCATCTACCAACAACCTCCTTCAAGCACCATCACGAGCATGGTAAGAAAACCTCTCCTACCTTGGTCTGCTTCTTGGATGATCCAGATTAGCTGACGCTTGACTCTTGTTCGACAGTCCAACTCTTTCAAAACAACATCATCTTCCTCGTCATCCTCCTCGTCGTCGTCGCCAAGTAGAGAAGGGATGAATGAAGACAGGTAAGCGCCAGAGCGACAGCTGCTCTGAGCCATTAGCAGTCAGAGAGATAATGGCCCACTTTCCGTGCGAACATCCAGGTCGCTCGAACCCCACTCAAGGAGGTCCCGCTCGCCCACCCACTTCTTCTACACCCGAGAGGCCCTTCTCCAGCTTCGACCGGGCCCTTGCGCCGGCATCGGTGACGGTCACTCCTTCACTGGCAACGGCAATCGTCATTCCAGCATCCCTGCAGGCCTCATCGTCCTTCACCAATGAGTGCAGTGATCTGCAAGCATCCCTGTCGTGCCCCCTTCGTTTTTACTGCGGATCCTCGCACGGTTTTTTTATGGTTTCACATATTGTATCTCGCATCCATCATTCTCACTCATCCGAAAGCATCGTTGTACTTTAGTATTTTTACCTGTAACCTCTGTCAAGGAATCTGGATGTTTCAGCCAGGCTGTACAGCCTACATGCTCACCTTAACCTTTTTAGTTATATGGAATACCTTGTCACATCCAAGGTACTCAAGCCAACTTTTTAACCACCTGTAAATACGACAATAAAAAAATATCATGTTTTCATGTGCGGCTCCAACGATTTCTGAAAGAGTATACAAGAGAAAAAATTGAAAGGGTCCTGGGCTTCTTCATGACTGTATCAAATTCCGTACCGCAAGCTGGACTCGCTGGTCCCAATGATTTCTGAGCAGAAACAGTTCCCATCCGAGTTGATCGGTGGAGGACTCTAGCTCGTCCTGGTCCAGAGGGTCGCGACGAGCGTGATCGGTGGCGGGGCAAATCTTGAAGAGGTTCTTGATGACTCGTTGACGGGTGGTAAGCTTATTGAGGAACTTGAGGAGCTTGATGACCAGCTTGGGCTCGGAGCAGGTCAAACTGATCGTCAGCAGCCGCTTTGTGAAGAGGATTGCCCGACTCGGCGTCGGCGGGTCTGAACGGTTGAAGAAGATCAAGTCGAGCACCTTGATCACCATCTCACTCGTCGAACTCTTCAAGTTTCGATCACTCGACTTGGGCGCTTGGTTCTCTTTCTGACTCTTTGTTTCTCTGTTTTGCTTTCGATCTTCTAGCTTATCTTCCTCAAGTTTGATTAGAGTACTTATGTCCAGCAGTAAACTGTAAAAACTATTGATGATCTCGGTTAGATCTAGGTTGAGTGCTTCTCCCTGTCCAGAGAGCAATTCAAAAGCCGTGACGATACAAAGTAATTTATCTCTGTATTCGTTTCGATTGTATTTCTTTGGATGATGACCAGGCTGGTCTTCGCTTTCCGGATTGACCGGGTCTTGTTCGGTTTGATTAAAGGCATTCCCGTTGATGTGTTTGCGTAGAACCTCGAGTAGATCTCTAAAGAAATCGATATTGACCAGATGAGCAAAACGAGAGAAACCCTCCAAAGCAACTGGTAAGAGTCCGGATCGATAGGGCAGTTTGACGATTCGGAAATAGCATCCAAACATCATCTTAAGGGTCTCGGTTTGGTTTCTTTCTTTATCTTCCGCCTTGACCGTCTCTTCGGCTTCGGCAATCTCTTCCTCGATCCCCGCTCTGGCCTTCATAATCTTCTTGGCTTTCTTGGATATGATCGGTTGTGGTTGTGTCCCGGATGATTTGGATTTCTGGTGAGCCGCCCTGTCTTTCCAAGGTAACTTGCCTCCTCGCGGGTTTGTTGATTGGTCTTTCATTGAATACACTCGGTCATCACTCGCTCGTATATGGGATGATAATTCGTTCTTCAATCTCAACGAAAGCAGCACTTCCAATAGTTCAGGATGGACCGAATAATTCCTCGACTTGATTGTCCTCACAATCAGTCTTACAAGCTGCAAACTATCATCGCCCTTTATATCCTTCTTGAAGACCGCGGTGATAGTATCGGCGCACTGCAAGGATAACTCATCCCACTCTCTTTGACCGAGCTTGCGGACGATGATGTGCATGATATTGTGACTGAAGTTGAAGTGAGTTTTCGATTGTAGAAGGGTGCAGAGTGACTTGAGACAGCAAGCTGATAAGGGCGTATTCTTCACCACTTCTTTCTCACAAACTTCCAAGTAGCGTCGATAGATGCTGACGAGTCCTTCTTCCCATTCTCTCTGCCGGGCGACCATTTGACTGACTTTCGCCTGTTTCTCGGCTTCAGTGATCGACCGAATTCGATAACCACTGAATGGATTCATCAGGCAAGATCAGTAATCGACCTAATTGTACTATCTGAAAACAAAAGAGAGATGTGATCAAGATGTTGACTTGGTAGACCTACGGAATAATGTCCAGGAAGATGGCGAGTAGGCTCAGAATAGCCATCATTCGTATTGGGCTGTCGATCTTCACATTGCGATTTTCGGGATCCTCATGAGGCTGGTTGAGGGTAGGGCAAGACATAGCCAAGATGCGTTTGAGAGATCCCAAGCTCATCTCAGGGTCGGATATTGCCACTTGAGAAAGTCCAGCGATCTCAAGCTTGGCGCATTGGATTCGGTTTTTGAAACTTAGGTCAGAGGACAAAATCTCTGAAATTGGTTTCCGACCGAAACGAGCGCCGAGTGAAGGATCTAAATCCTTCTTTCGTTTCGACTTCGCAGGCTGTTCCTCCGATGGTTGATTGGGTTCGCTCTGTCCCGAAGTCTTCGTTTTGACTACCCTGCTACTATTAGCCGCCAGGGGTTTAGGGAACCGTTGTATTTTACCGTCAGGGTGTAGAATTGGCAGTTTTGATTCAGTTGGTTCGAGGACTGCGGAGTTCTCTGAAGAGGCACGCTTTTTACGTTTGGCATAATAAGCATCTTCAAGAGCTGAGTTATCGGATGAATAGTCGTCATCCTGACTATCGAAGTCTGTCAAATCATCATCAAAATCTGATTTTTGATACATAGGGGAGACAAGTCAGAGTTAATTTTGCTAAGATGATTGAGGGATTGATTCAACTGTAATCTCACCAGAAAATGAATTTCCGGAACCTGAACTCGGCATGTCGCTCAATAAGTCTATGTCATCATCATCCCCACTACCCAGCGCAAGATCATCTTCATCCAAGTCGTCCAGATTCTCGTCCTCATCTTCTTGAGTTTGATTAGAGATTTTGGGTAGAAGCTTGTAGGATTTCGAGGTATTAGACGATAATTCTTTAGGTCGGTTTTTTCGATTCTCAAGCTTTTGTTCTTTACTCGATCTAGAAAAAAAAGAAGATAGTAGCAGGGGGCAATTTGAGTGCAATCAGTACATTTTAGTTCCGTTTGTAAAAAAAATTCATCGTGTTGTTAGAATAGATACCCAGACTAACCGAGTAATACCTTTCTGATCTAATCCTTTCAAGAAGATCATTGCTTCTTGACCCAAGTCGATGTCTTCGTCCAACAAGTCATGACCATCAGATGAGTTTCCATCATCGTTATCTGAGTCTCTCCTGATTTCGTCATCAGACTGCTCGCCCTCGGTTGATCGGCTAGGGCTTAGACCTGGAATCTCAATAAATTCTTTTGTTTTCCCTTTGGTCTTCTTCGCTTTTGGGTTGCTGGTATCGGCTGGTTTCGGTTTCTTGTTCTTTGAGCTCGGTTTGGCTTGATTGGTCTTTGGCTTTCTTTTCCCTAGTACCATTTCTATTCCGTGTTTGATTTCTCGGACTACGCTTCTGTTTGTCTTTCTGTATTTGGTGTTCGTTGGATTTGGGTTTGCATTGTCCCCTCAAGAGAAAATCTTTTCTCCTGGTCCAGCCCACTGAGATTTTGCATACCACACTCCATTTTGCATATCACCTGGTCCTAAGCTCATCCTGTACTCTTGGTCACAACTTCTCCTGGTAGGCAGCCACATCAGCCTGAATATTCCTCACTTCAGTCTTGCAGTTGTACCTTTCATAAGTATTCCTAACCAAGGGGTACCTGATTTCACTAAAAATTGTAATACCTAGAATTAATTGCTTGATTTCATTTTTGATTGGAATGTCATTGTAAAATTGTAAACTACACAAATTAATTCCTTCTTTCAAAAAGTGTTTGGAAAGAATTTCACTCAATCTGGGCTGCAGACATGATTAGAAATGGTCTAGTAATTTCTTTTGCATTAGGGAAGGAACTGTTGAGCTTTATAACAAAAGCTTTCTGAAGGCTATCTTGCTGTTGCAAGAAAATGGAATCACTTGGAAAAACATGGAAACCAAATCAAAATTTCTAGAATGATTCTAACAGCTATAGAGAGCCAAGTTGTAAAATAAAAATGAGATTGATTGGTCTAAATACATTATGAAACAGCAAATTCAAGCTTAATCAGCAGAAAAATTAGAATAAACAAAATTTGTTTTTTAACTGAGCTAATTCTGACAGTTGTTTAACTAAAATAGTATGATTACAAGTAGTACCACACTATCAATAGAAGACCAAAACATAAATTCCCTCAGGCTAAATTTTACTGAACACAGCTTTGGCTTGTGTTACACAAAGCTAAGACCCCGTTTGTCATTGTTATATATCAGGTGATATATGTGTTTTTTGCCTGACATCCTTTAATATGTCATCTGATCAAGTCTTCCAAAACTTGATCAGATGTCACAACAATTGAAATTATATCACACGGATATATCGCTGACAAGCGGGGCTGAAGGGGTCTTGAATTCAAAAGTTAATCTAAATTTCATTTTCTGAAGTGGTAATATGATTACTTGAGAGTTTATTAAACCTACACTCCTGAAGGTCAATTCTTAGAGTTGTCAACATGTGGTCCGCAATTATTGAAGCTTTATCCAAGGGTGAAATCTTTTTTATGAAGTGAGGGGCTTCAGGGACAGGCAACATTTTTCCATTGGAATCGGCAGGTAGTACTTTCTGAATTGCTTAACATGTGGGTTTAATCAATGGTGGGCAGATACGTTCTCCAAATGGAGAACTCTGACTGTAACGTAACCTTTACAGTTACAGATATCTATAAACCAGTTACAATATCCATTGGGCAAAAAGCCCTTATTTTTCACTAGTTACGTTCCCAGATTTTTTCAGAAAAACCAGGGTTACATTACTTTTTGTCCAAATTTGGACAACTGAGCCGTAACTTTCTGGGAAAGGTGGTTCATTTTGATTGCTTAGTTCAATCGAGCAAGGTATTTGCTCAGTTTGACTTTAAACAATCATATTTGAACTGTTCTTCCCACAGCAAGCTAGGTCAAAATTTCTTCAGTGTGAGGATTGAACCCCCAACCTTAACATCTACACCCTCCAGGAGGGATTGATTAACCATTAATCTATATGCAATTTGAATTCAACTTTTTTTTTTCTGAACATAATACCATCCCAAACAAAGTTACATTACCCATATTTTTTTGCAAGTTTTTTTTTTTAAGATACGTTACTTGAAATTACAATTTTTTTAGTTACGTTACAAAAATAAATAAAAAAAGATAACTTTGAAAAAGTTACATTCTCCAACTAGCCTTTCAATTCTTGATCCTTCTTTTGAGATGTGACCTGTTTTGGTTGGATATATTATGGTTTTGCAAATTTTCATTTTTCATCATTCTTATCACATGCCATACTATGATCTCCAATTTTCTTGGCTCACTTGGAACAATGTTAAACATTTTCAAAAATCATGCAATAAATCAAATAATTTTCACACTCACATTTTTTTATTTTTACATTTTTTTATTTCATAATCATTCTTGGGAACCTATTTTACATCCCTGCAACCAACCTCATGGATTGAGGTTTGTTTCCTGAACTTTTGGAATGGAAAGTGTGGTGATGAAAACTTTTGTCTGGTCACTGTACCTTTGCCTCCAGAGATCAAAGATCATGGTGGGAGTACCTCCCTGTGGTTAACTTTGTGATGAATTTGGTGATCAACATGGCTAACAGGCTGGTTATAATATTGGCACCAGGGCTCTTTTTTTCCTTGCCAAAACCTGGTTTTGGGCCACTCTTGTTCAGGTAATGCAACAGTGGGTCGCTACGCTACCCGCTACGGGTAGCGTAGCAATAATCGCTATTGCTACGCTGCGCTACAGCCATTGTTACCGGTAAAAAGCCGCTACAATAGCCTGTAGCGGCCCTTAGGACCGCTACAGCGTCGACGACAAAAAATCAGGGCTGCTACGCTACGCTATTTTGGGAAAATACTGTAGCATAGCGTAGCAACCCAGCGCTGGGTAATGGATATATTTCTGTGAAGGTGGTTGGGCCAAAGCCCAGATTCTTTATGGGTCAACAAGTTCAAGCAGGAAATACAACAAAAAAAAGCATTATCACAATCCCCCTCTGTTGCAGAAAGATTTCTGGGCTCTACTTGATTCTTCTAACTGAAAAGGCCACCATACCTGCAGCACAGAAAAGTTGATGAAGTGTTTTGAGGGCCTGTACCAGATGACAACAGTTCTCCATCATGGACAAAATATGGAACTGGAAATTCCAGACAGAAATTCACACTATCAGGAAGTGCTACACATCTCAAAGGCCAAACAATATTTTGAAATGAAAAATATGGTAATAGATAGGAGCTTAAAAGAAATTCCTCCCAATCGATGCACCTTGGGGGATCTTCTACTGTTTGATTAAAATATATTATCGTAGCCACCCTGTAAGAATCATACTGGGATCACCCCTGATTTTACCCAACAGATTCCATCAACAATCAAACAATTCCACTGTCTCTCTGGCAATAGAGGCATCCCTCACTCATTGAAAGCTTTCCCTCAAATCTCTTCTGTTCCCCTTCCTCTTCCTCTACTTATACATATCTCCTTCCTTCTCCCTTCTGTGCCCTCATCTTTTCCTTCCAATTTTTTCATTCTTGTTTTTCCCATCTCTTCCTTCCATTTTTCATTCTTGTTCTTTCTATCTCTTCATTCCAAACTTTTTCATTCTTGTCCTTGCCATCCCCCTTATTTTATCTTGCTGTCCCTTTCTTTTCAATGCCTCATCATTCATCTGGTTTCACCAATGCAACTCGATATTACATAACCACTAGATACAACTTTATCCTGGACTGGCTCCCCCCCTTCCTAGCTCAATAGGTATAACTAACTTCCTTTCTACTTAGCTAGGTAAGCTATATCATTTCTCTTTCTTTCTTCCTTTCCTTCATCATTTATACCTTTTAGAGGGATCACAAAATCCCTTTCTACTAAGCTAGTTCATTAAAATTCAAACTTTTGTCAGCCGGCGTCCCTAGTGTGACGACTGGTTGATGGATTCATGCTTGGTTTCAGTGGATAAGAACCTCACCTTGACGCTCTAGGAGCGGAGGGGCTAGCTATCGAACTGAAGTTTGATGACAAACTACCTAGAGAGGTAGTGCCAGCTATTTGTCTCTAGTAGACAGGATAGGTCGGTTAGATGTGATTGCAACAGTGATTTGGGAAGAGGGTGGAAGAGTAAAGGTAATAAAATAGGATTCTATTAGAGATAATCCCCCAGTTACCTTATCAGTATTTATGTACTATAAGTGTAAGTCTATCAGGAATTAGTGCTGGGATTTGATCACAGATGAGGGAGGAATCTTGAAATCCTCTTATCCTTATATCCTCAGCTGATGGAATCTTCCATGTAAGTTCTCATCCAATGGATGAGAACTATTTCAATTTGAATATCTTCAGAGTGAAAGAGATTCTTGATAAAACACTAAAAAGTGAAATAAGGGATTTACCTGGTAGGTTATATAGCCTATTGGGTAAATAGTGTAAATCTTAATTTTCTGAGAATAACCACATTGAGTCACCATGAAAAATTAATGATCACTTGATGTCAAGTGACATTAGGTAACATTGATCCTAACTCAGCCACAACTCAGATCTTACCACTGCCCAACTATAATGGCCACTTTGTGTGTTGCAGGGGGATAGCACAATGGTCAACTGGATCAATGGTGGATAGTTTGCTGAACTTAGCCTAATGTCACTTGTCATCAAGTGATCATTAATTTTTCATGGTGAGTGTGGATTATTTCCGGAGTGTTAATTAAGTAGAATTATTAATAAAAAGAATGACAAATGTAATAAGGGATTTCTTTTTGACGATAAGGATTGAACTAATGACATGTGCATGGTTTTACAAGTATTCCCAAAACCTGCTTCCAGATGTCATGCAATAGTACAAACAAGGTCATTTTTTGCTAGTGAAGAAATTATAATATGCCTACACTGGATGCCCCAGATGTTCTCAGGGCCAAAAATGTATGGCTAAACTTGTGTTTGTTGGCAAAAGAAGCTCCTTCTCAAAAGATATTAAATTTTCCATATCTCAAAATGAGGCAAAGACTTGTTCTGGAAACATTGCACACCTAACAGCTCAAATGTCTTCTAATTTCTTGTGAACCAATGGATCCTTGATGTTTTGATATCAATATTCTACAATGAGCTCAAGATATGAAGAGGACTTTGCGGTGCTTGGACTCTCCTAGTATTAGAGGACTTCCATTCAGTCTACAGCCCCCTTCAGAGCCAGAGCTTAATTCCAGTCAAAATGCTAGAATTTTAGCTTTTTGACTTGTAGATTATGATCTTCAGCCCCTGCTGATGGCCACGGGAAGACCTCCATTGTTTTTTTGCACTGCAATCAGCAGGGCCAAAATGTGAATAAGCAAAATTTTCTTCCTCACATCAGCAGTGTATCAAACTTGATGGAACTAGGCCATCCTTTCTCAAGTCCAGATGGTATGATACATACTGGAGGACTTCCTGTGACCAATTTAGAATTTTGTATTCTAGATTCTAAATCATATTTGGTGATGAAAACTCAATCTGAAAGAATTTTCACCACCAAATTAAGTTTGAAATCTAGAATTTCACCTTCTAGATTTGCGACGGGAAGTCCTCCACTGAAGGACTTCCCATTACAAATCTAGAATTCAAAATTCTAGTTTCCAAAATTTATTTGGGGGTGAAGAATCTTCCAGATTGAGTTTTCACCACCAAATAAGATTTGGAATCTGGGATTTCAGATTCTAAAGCAGTGAAGGCAAGTATTCCACTTTGTTCTGCACAAGGAAACTGAAATTATTCTGCTGTGAGAGGTAACTGCAATAGTGTGAACTATGTCATCAGGAATTTAGTTTAAGCTAAATAAAAAGACTCTGGGAGCCAAACAAACCCTGCAATGTTTGTATTGTTTTTATACATGCAATGGCAAGGTCCAAGGTTGAGTAAATGTGTCATACAACAGACTAAGCTTCACACTCAGCACTCAGGATCTTGCAGTTGTATCTTCCTTGCATTTGCTAAGGATGCTTTTCTACCATGCTTTACGGCCTCAGAAACTTACAAGCTTTTGGTTAATCCTCGTGTTGCATATGACATCACCTATGCACCCTCAGCAATCTTCAGTGCTCTTTTGAAGTTACTTTCTAAACCTTAGAAGATTTGATAGCACATTGCTTTCCAGTTATGTGAACAAAAGCAAGACCAATAACCCTCTCACCGGTCTTCCTTTACTTTCAGAATTACTTCTTCATGCACTTCACTTCCTTTCCCGGATTTGCGCTGTGGGACTCCTGTGGGACACTAAATGTATTATTCGGTGAAAGATCCTCTGAGGGGGAAATAAATTGCAAATAGGTTGAAAGGCTATTACAACTTACGGGTGGTTTGAAAGAACTGCCCCTCTAATGATACTATACAAATGTGTAAGAATCTCAAAATAAATATTTATAAAGATATGGCTGACTTCAAGACTGAGTTACTAAGTATAGTAGCCTCAATCAGACTTAGATCAATCAAATCAATATTCTCGTAGACCTGTTACAACTTCTGATAAAAATGGATAAGCAATCCAATGGGATTGGTTATGTGAAATTACAATACTAACACTACTTGTTGATAATTGAAGTTAATAATGACCTCTTCCTCAAACAATTTCTTGCTAAGGCACTTTAATCACTACTAGAGCTTCCAGACGAATACTACAACCAATTGTTAACAGATAAACTAATAATAAGCTGCTGACGGCGAACTTTTTGTTGGTATGATGGCTATAAGTTCACTACTAATCTCCTCAAACTCTCAAAATCACTAATACTTTCACTACTCAGACTAACACTAAAACAAACACTAATACTAATACTGATGCACCAATCACCTGCTTGATAGCACCAAACCTAATATATACTGCTCTTGGAGACTGATATATTGATGGATGGATGGATGAGTGACTCAACTTCACTGGGTAAGTGGGTGAGTGACTGAAGGGGGATCCTGGCTTGGAGAAGCCCTCCTTTTACATTGAAAAGTGATTTTTGCTGCAAGGGAGCTCCCTGAGGGGTCTGCCTGCAAACTAAATCATGCCCTCTGCTTGGTCAGAAACTAAACAACTGAATCATGTGTTCTGATTGGCCAGGACTCAGCATCTGAATGCTTTGTCCTGGTTGGTCAGAGCCAAACCTACTGCTTGACTACTTCCACCCAGAATTCTGGGGGTCAGGGCCTCTCCTCTCTACCTTGTCCTCACCTAATTAATTCTCTCCACCAACCTCATTATCCTAAAAACAATACCCTGATAACTCTCCTCCTAATACTCATTACCATCCGCTGTTCCAATCCTGGTAGAGACAAAAGTTTCCCAGGCACACTGAGTCCCACTACAAACATAAAGTACTTTGCTAGAGGGCATAGCGGTTCTGTGACATAGCGGTTGAATTTTTTTTTTTTTTTTTGGTGAACATCATTCAGGCTCTGTACCATAGGCTTTTGCCAATTCAGTTTTCCCTTCAATCATTGTTTCAATTTTGAATTTTTTGTGAAATAAAATTAGTTTTTTTTCCTAGTGTATCCTTGTTTATCTCAAAGAATAAATGATGCTGACAGGTAAATATTGCAATTAATATCTCATTAGTGGTCCCATATTCTTAAAATATGATAACAATTTTTCTCAAAGTCTTCCACTAAATTCATACTTCCTCATTTGACTTTTCATCTTACTTTCATCCTATTTTCATCTTATTTCCATCTTATTTCCATATTTTTTTCATATTTTTTTCTTTTTATTTTCATCTTTTTATTTTCATCTTTTTTCATCTTATTTTGAACTTATTTACTCCTATTCTTATTTCTTTTCTTATCCTACTTCTTCAACATATTTCTATTTTTATTCTTGCTTATGTTCTTGTCATTATTCTTGCTCTTAGTATTTTCCTTTCAGTTCTTCTTGTTTATTTTACTATGATTATGATTTGTATTATTGCTCTCATTCTCTCTTTATTCTTATTGTTTTCTTACCTTATTTTATTTTTCATGTTTGTCATAGGTTATTTTTGATTTTTCCATATAAATTACTATATTGCGACAGATCATTGCTAAAGCTTTTCAAAAAGTTGAAAAACAGAAATTCTTGCGTGCTCCTCCATGTACAAAATATTTAAGATCATTTCCGGATTGAAAGGTGTGAATTGAGTAGGGGTGTAGTGTTTGGCTTCTTTCAGGAATCAACAAAAATCAGGATCGTCTTTAGTCGCTTCAGTCCACAGCGGTCTTGAGAAGATTAAGTTGAGGAGGAGAACACCCAAAGCCCAGATATCGTTCGCAAATGTATCGTATGACAAAACGGGCTTTAAAAACCCCCCCAGGCATTCTGAAAACGGTTGATGTCACGATTTCAGTCCTTTGATTGTGATCAGTTGATAAGAATCAAAAACTAACCTGGCGACATGTATCCTTGAGTCCCAAATCCGAGCTGAATGCTGCACATTTTGTTGGTTGAAAGACCAAAGTCCACCACGTAAACTTGATTGTGACTACAGAGAATGTTGTTTGGTTTGATGTCGCGATGAGCCCTTACTGTGGTAGTATGCAATGGCCAAAACAATTTGCTTGAAAACTAGGTGAATTTGGGTTGGTTCTTGAGGAAATAACCATGTTCATAAATTTGATTGGACAGCGTTCCATTTGATATAAAAGGCATAATGAGAAACATGTGAGTTGGGTTTTCAATTGCTTCAAGCAGAGGAGTAATATTTGGGTGAGCTGAGCGAAGGAAGTGAATTTGAATTTCGCAATGAACGGCCAAAATTGTTTCTGGGCTAGTCTTCTCGATACCTTTCACCGCATAGATCAAAAGAGGTGACGGTGAGGTTGAAAGAGTTTTAGCTTGGAATACTGAGCCAGAAGCTCTGCTCGCGATTGGGAAATCAGTATGTAACGTGTAGCCGTAGCCAGGTATGACGTAGGGGTCAGTGTTGGAGGTAAGATTCATGGTTACAGTGCCAGTCGCAAAATTCCACTCAAAGTCTTTTTTCTTGTGGAAAGGAAGGCTTGCTGGTCAGTTTATTGAATTCGTTGTCATGACACATGGACAAATGGCTTGAGGAATTACTGAGATGATCCAAGGATTGGGTTAAATTGAAGAGGATTGGCAGGAAGGGGTCAAGTTGGAAAACGTAGATAAGTTGGCGAGCTTTTTATTTTTGAAATCAACAATTGGGGTTTCTGGATAGGATGATAGCTACCAATCCAAATGCACAAGAGCAATGCAGTCTTCTTCCAATGTCATAGATATCTCGCCAGCACTGTAGACAACCCAAGCGCAGTGACTGATAACTTCGTTGATGTGAATGACTTGAGGTTCCTGGGGCTTAAATAAGCAAAGTGAAAGAGTTTCTAGCGGGCCAAGCTTGGAAAATGGGTGCCGTATGTTTTGTGGGATTGTGGGGAATCGATTGAGGACAAGCCAGGTATCTTGTCGTGTTTGATGGTCAGCGGTAACTCTAGTGTGTTTGAAAATTTGGTCAATTTGGCCAAATCCAACTTCTCCGGGCAAAACCCAGTATTTGATGATGGTGTTCTTGGGGTTGCTAGTATAAGTGGAGTATACCACTTGGGCATCGGCATGGTTAGAGCTAAGGAGTTCAAACCGAGCATTGATAGGTGTAATACGTTGAGACCTGTGCTTGCGCTGCCATTTATGCGAAGGAACATAGGTACATGTTTTGTCCAGAAAGGCAGTGTTGAGTTTTTTAATGAGTTGGGTGAAAAGGTATGAAGGGAGAATTTGACTTTTTTGACTCGGGTCAAAAGATTTTGATGAAATGGTCATTTCGGGCTCAGAGGAAGAACGTTGAAGCTGGGAAGTAAATGGGCTGAGTTCATTGGGTAGGTTGTCTGATGCCAATAGGGTCCAAAGGTTTCCTAGTCATCAAAAAGATGTAAAAAAGGTGATCTCCAATTCTCCTATGAAAGATGGAAATATCAGCTCTTGTAAGTAAGGGACAAGGCATATAATGATACTTACCAAGATGACTATTATGACAATCCTGAAGAATTTTACCCATTAGTTGTTCCACCAGGATCTGACAGTTCCAAATTTTTCTAAGCATTCAGCAAGGTGGATGGACATGTGATGGTTTGGGGCAAATTATTTTCCTTGGAATAATATCAGACTACTTTGAAGGTAAGACTGAAGGTGATGTTGGTACTTCAAGATCAATTCAGAGTCCGTTTGTCGTTTTAAGGCAATATTTACCAGATTAACCAAGTGCCCAAAGTTGCGTAAGAGACAACTGTGCTGCGGATCTGACTCCCGCAAGTACAGGGGAAGAACAAGGTGAAGTTGGATGGTGAAAAGAGTTCACCATTCATTGGCCTTGAGTTTCTGTGAGAGGCTTTACCGAGGGCGGGCAATGCTTGCTTGATCCAAGAGGGGACATTAATCTGTGGGAGACACAAATTAATGAAGGCCAGTGCTCGCAATTCAATACAAATTTGGTCGTCAGAGAGAGGCCTCCATTTGCCACACCAGCCGTCTTCAAAGGTGTCAGGAGTAAAATTGTCATCATCCTATGGACATGTCTCACTGTCAAAGCATTCAACATTGCACCATAACCAACCAAGATCAAGAGAATCTTCTTCGCAGGATTGTGGGGGGTTAGGCGCCGGGGCTGGAGAGGAAGAGCGAGTTGCATCAAGAAGAATGTTAACTAGTTCCCGAGCACTAACTCCTTCAGGTTCAGGTTCATCCTCGACGTTCGACATTGCCCAAAACCGCTGGCAGTGCCACTTGAGCAGCCCAAGTATTAGATTGTGCATAGATACAATGTCCCAATATTCGAGTTCTAGAAGACATGAATACCGAACTCCATGCTCATCAAAAACTGTGTCTTTCTCCATGATGGATGAAGCATCACAATATTTATGGGCCCAAGTGTGGTGATCGGATGTGGTTCTCCGCGGCCAACTTGAAGAGTTGAAGTTAGTGAGTAAGAAATATGAGCACATGTGAGTGGAGCTTGCCGATGAGAAACCAAGAGCACGTCGAGTTTCTGGGATATCAGCTAAAAACGTCAGGAGTGCACCAAAAATGTGACGGTACGTCCTTGAGAGTGTAAGACCTGAGCTGCTTGAAAAGAGGTCAAAGGATCCAATTTGTTTGTTCAAGTGACAGTTCACTTAGTCCAGGCGCAATACCCGCTAGATATATGTTCTCAGGGAGGTGCCTCAACAACATGGGAAGAGTCAGACAAATTAAAACAAGAAAGGTGATGGAAGTGTGCTTTCCAAAGGTGTTAATGGTGTCAAATTATTACTAGAAGGTGTGAATTGTTTGCCATTGGGGCCAAGAAACTTTCTCCAAGCAGATGAGTCGTGAATGTCGCCAACTGGACCTTGGGGATTGAACGGGACTTGTGATTGGATTGCCACCTGCTCCAAAGAATCCTCAATGTGGGGACAGGAGAATAATTTGGCAATCCAAGCGTGAAGATCTTGAAATCCATAGGTGCGTATGGGCACCGTATGAATCCCCCGGGTTTTGAACAAGGGAGCGCTACAGGCACAATGATGAACTAGTTGCTGGGATCCTTTGGAATCAGTACTTGGGTGAGGATCAATTAATAACTTGTTTATACATCGCGATGGAGTGTTGGGTAGGATGGGGTACATTGCAAAACACTGCTTGCAATAAATAACTCGAGTCAGCATGGGATCTAGATCAAGCCATGAAATGATGGTTGCAATGGAATCAGGTATCTCTTGAGGAATAGTCAGGTTGGTGTATGTAAGTGCATCAGTTGAAGCAATTGAGGAGCAGCTCAAGATCAGCTTGTGAAGATTTTTTTGAGATTTGAGAAACCATGAGGCAACACTGCTAGAGCATTGGTCAAATATGGAAAGTATGGCAGCCACAAGAGCAGTATGAAGTGTAGATGGGTTTGAAAACTTGAGCAAAGACAAAAAATAACATGCCAAAATGGCTCAGTAGCAAGCCACACAAGGGGAGAGAAAATAACTTACTGCAATCATAAGCCCCATCTGGTGTTGCTTGTTCTCAGGATGCCAGAGATGAGTTTTGTGGCAGGGACGGCGTGACATCCAACGGGAGCTGAGAAGAACTGGAGTCACCAGATCCCAGCGAAAGCAAATTCAGAAATTCAGATCTTGGACTAAATTAGTTTTGTGTTTGTCAACATGCGTCGGGATGTTAAGCTTGGTGATTCTTGCTTTCTCGTCGGCTAAGTGATGCTTTCTAACGGTATTACTGGTTAGAAGTACACCAGGACAATAAATACCTTGGTCGTCTAGATGAATATGTCCTGAACACCCGTAGCTTGTGCAGAGGCATATTTCTTTGAGTTGGGAGACATGCAAGTTTCAATTTTCCTTGGGGGTTCTAAATGTGTGAATTGTTGGTTATCCAAGTCATCAATACTCTGGATGTCGCACTGAAGACTCACTTGGGGTGTGGTATGCTAATGTGAGTGGTTGGGCCTGTTCGTAATGGTCTGGGTGGCAGTTCGTTCAAAGTTGGATCTGAGAAGGGAGCAAATTCAGTTATTATAGTAGTTTGGTTTTCAAGTCAAGAGCGGCAAGTGGATTTGATGTGTGGAGACACCGTACCTATGATATCTAAGGATTATCAAAACGTTTGCTGGTGGGAATGGGGGTTAAAAGGTGGATGGAGCAGAAAAAGTGTGTAGATGTGCAAAAAGGTATTTACATAATGTGAGAAAAGGTCAAAATCAAATCGCTTTCAAACGATTGGAATGAAATTCTACTGCGGGCTTGACGTCAGGTTGCAAACTTGTCAGTTGTGGTTGAGATAAACTTTCCAACCATGCCGGATCATAGAAATTGTGTGGAAGGCCAGGGGGAGGCTTTTTGTTGCTGGTAGATGCTTCAGAAGTACGTGCCCGGATGGCTGGTGCGGGACCTGTCTGCTTTTTAGGGCAGGATTTGATCTTCTGGAACATTAAATTGTCAAGAGTGATCATGAGATTTTCAACTGCCGGGTTGCGCCAGTAGTACTTACACACTTTACAGCGCTTGGGTTTAGCATTGGTGAATATTGGTTTTGGGGGTGTTGAATGATGGGATGATGTATCAATGCTCATTTTTTCGCTGCTGGCAGTATTGGAGTCAACATCCATTTCTGTGTCCGATTCCAGTTCTGTTTTGTCTTCACTACAGAAAGCTTGCACAATGGGTAGAAGCCCCTTAAGTGTAGGGTGGCCTAGAATTGTCTGGGTACAAAGATGTCGCAACTTATAGATCAAAGGTATGAGTGAAATGTTTGTACCAAGGTAAACACAACATATGTTACACTAACTTTATTGACCCGGGTACATTGATGGGCGTGCTGCATGGTTTGCGGTGTTTGGGAGTTTTGTTTTTGATGTCTATGTAAGCAACAAAGACAATCTTCAGTCAGTCTTTTCATCTTCATCCATTGGTGGCTGGTTGCAGCCTTTTCATCTGTTGTGGATGGAAGTACTTACGGATTCTGCCATCTGTGGGTAACATGTTTCCGAATCTCATCCTCAATTGTGGCGCAGTTGTACTGCTCTAAACTGATTCCTGTATACTTGCCTCTTTCAACCAAATCAATGAATGTATTGGTAGCCAACCTCCAAAGAAAGACATTCTCTGGACTACCCCACGGTTTGGCCAAATCTGGATGAAACAAAGAAACTCCACAGCTGTCCATCTTTTGGAGTATAAATTGGAGTGTTGAAGGTGTTGCATTGATATGGCCAGGTCCATCTGGGTAAGGGAAGGGAGAATCATCATTTTCTTCAATCGAACTAGTGGTATTATCTGAGCACAATGCCAAGCTGGCATTATCAATCCATTTTTGGACTTCGGCTTCAGAGGATGGGGGTGGAATGATTCTCTTTTTTTTCAGTCCAAACAACATGTGCATGTGTATCCTGACCAGCTCCTAGAAACATAATTGAGAATCAAATCAGCCAACAAGAAGTGTCAAGTCATGGCTGTTCAACTTACTGCAAGGCGGCCACCCCGGGGGGTCTTTTGAGGAGTTGTGACTGGCTGGCGGGAATGAGGAGTTGTGGCTGGCTGGAAAGAAGTCCTGGAACTTCCACCTCCGAAATTCTCCTTGGTGAGCTCAACAATCCGGTTCAGTGCAGGTGTAAATGTTTTGATTTGAGTGAGTAATTCTTGGCTGAAGCGCTCGGATCATTAGCAGTTGGTTGTTTTTCATTTGCAGCTTGGTAGACAGCTGGATATATTGTGATAGCTGTGATGCTTCTCCTGGAAGAGCACACATAGTGAAAGGCTTAGCTCTTGTGCAATCTGATGTTGGGTCACAATAAGGAGGTGATGGTGTTGTTGGTTTCCACTTCATAGCTTCATTTTCATTGATTGGTGAATCGCAAGGTTCCTCAAGAATGGGTTCATTAGAAGGATCCACGTCCATCATTACTTCATTGTTTGTGTCAGAATAAGATATACCCAGGCCTTCTTGCGAGCGGCTGGAACCACAAAGCTTCAAGGGTTCGTCTGAATGATCGAGGTATTGGGTAAGTAAAGTAAGTAGACAGTCAATTGGAAAGCATGTTAGGAATCACTTACTATGATTGGCATGGGCTCGACAGAGAAGTATCAATTCATTCCTGGATAAGCTTGCGGTCTTTAGTGGGAATGGTTTTAAGAACTCTTGAAGTTCATCAATTGAGTAACTTTCAAATTGACACGGCTCAGAACTAGTTGTCAATTTGTCAGGCGCTTTGCCAGTTTCATCGGGCGTAGTATATGGAACAGGATTTGATTTGAGCATGAGATTCACGCATAGTTGATGGAATAGCAATAGATGCTGTTGGGGGGTCTTGATTTGAGCTTGAGATTCAACAAACTTGGTGTAAATGTTGACAATAATACCTTTTTGGTCCCAAACTTTGTGAGGAACTTGGTGTTTCTTTAGAATCGCCAGAAGCTCCTTCTTAGTGAGCAGATTACCTAGTGCAAAAACAATGGCAATCAGGTACCAATTTAACGTCTAATGAATTGGAAAAAAACCTGGAGTCCAGACAGGCATGTCTGGGTCGTTTGGCAAGCTGGGGTTGTGAGCAGTTTTTGACTGGGGCATCTTTTCTGCCTCAAAAGAATTTTCAGGCTCAGTGACACCTACATCAATGGTGACAGCAAGTAAGCAATCAGTTGGTAAAAGGAAAATACAGAAAAACTTACACTGAACGCTCTGAGAAGAGACAGGATCAGCAGGGGGGGCAGGGGAAAAACTTGATTCAGATGTGTCATCACGTTCAGATGCAGTTGCTGACGCAGTGATTTCTGAAGAAATAATAGGGTGAAGCCTGTCAATCAGCGACTTCACAAGAGGAGAAACTGTGAAAAACATACCATTAGTGCTGTTGGCCTCTGGAGAATATTCTGGATCTTCATCAAGGGACAGGTTTGAATCACTGTTGGAATGATAAGATGATTCACTATCTGAGCCATTGGGTATCTGGTCATTGCTACAAACATGATCTCCGGGATGGGTTAAACTTTCTTGTTCAAAGGTTGATTTTTTTGAAGGAGTGCATTGGAGGTCGCCAGCAGGACTGACCGTAGTAGACTGAACAAGTGGACTGGCTAGGGTTGGTTGGACGTAATCTTCAGCTGGGAGAGATTGAACTAGAGACCTGGCAAGAGGTAATTCAATATTTGATCCAGGTTGACACGAAGGCTGCCTTCAAGCAAAGATTGATCCCTCCTTTTGTCTTGTGAGGATGGCATTGAGTTGGGTAAAAGCTGCTGGGTAACATTGAGCTCATTGCTTGAGGAGTCGTCATTGCGTACTTGGGGCTCACTGAAAATTTGCTAACGTGTTCTTGTGTGTCACTGAAAAAGTTGCTAACTGAGACTTGCATATCATGATGATAAGCATTGCTGGTGTCACCAACCAAATTATTGTAAGTCAATGGGCTTGAAGGTGTATGAGAAGAGCTTGAAGGAGTATGAGAATAATCAGATGGGTGATGTCACATATTCAGAGGGTTTGCTTTATCTGAGCAACGTTCACAGATACAAGGGAAAAAAAACGTTTAGGAAGATTTTGTGATCAAAGACTCGGATTTTTTTGGAAGAATTCGGTCAAACTCAGCTTACCCAATAAATGTAAAGGCTTGTCTGAGAGCCGTAAGTCTTCCAAGTGAGTGGGATCATTGGGGCTACTTGATTGGCTTCTGTGTGCTACTTGATCCAATTCCATGGGCAATATTTGGATATCTTCTTTCATGTAAACTTGAGAATTGAGGAGACTCAAATTGATCTACATTGGGCATCAGCAAACCCTGTCTAAGTTGGAGAGGACTGATGAGGTGGGCCTTGGGCTCTTGTGAGGAAATAACATCCATCAACATATGGTCCGAGGTTGTTGATTGAGCTGGCTTGGTTGGAGGTTCTTGGAACGGAGGAGACATGCATGAATCTGGAATTCCAACCAGTAACAGCTCTGAAGGTGTATCTTGTAAACAGAGAAACGTACTAGGATTCGGTGGCCCCAGTGATTTGGAGAGGGTTGAGAATGGAGATTGTGAGTGATTATCCGGTGTTGGTTTGGTAGGGGTAGCAGCATGTCAAAAGGTCCGTTTATTTGAGGGTGATTCAACATTTTCAAAAGCGCAAAGGTTTTTGTATACCTCGATGAGAGAATGATTGTCCCAGTTGCACCATAAGCCGTGCCTAGCCAGTATGTCTTTCACTTGTTGGAGGGATATGTCATGCACCGCTGTTCACACAAACGGAAGTAGAGAATGAAGTCAATGACAATTCCTTTGCAGTAGTGAACAGAGTTCTCACCTGGTAATTTCAGTCCTGCAACCGACCATTTTCGCTTTCCCAGTGCAGGGATACCTTAATTTGTGCCCAAAAAAGAAGAGCTTAGTTTGAAATGTTACTACTTCTGACCATGGTTATATACTTACAAGGCGTGCTGAGAAAATTGTAAAAAGGTGTGGGGTCTGTTGGGAGGGTTCCAAGATGTCCTCGACATGAGCAAAGTTGCCTTTTGTTGGAAGAGCACCACATGTCTCGTTCGAGCTACTCCCCTTTGTATCAGAGTGATCCTGCGCGCGCTGCTTGCCTTTGTCTGCAAGTAAGATATTGGTGTTGGAGGAAATGGCACCGGGGCCACAATCAAGTTGGTTGGGTTCTTCATGAGGGAAGTCGACGCGGAATCCTTGGGAGTCGTGAGTGCCATCACTAGAACTGTCACTTACACCGCAATTCGAAGGAAATGACGGTTTGGAAGTGCTAACGAAGCTCACACCTGTGTTTGAAACTTGATCAGGCACTTGAGGAGACTCAACAGGGTAGCGAGCAGCTTGAGACGTCTGATTTGTGCTTGCTGAAGGTTGAGTTTGAGGAAGGCTACCTGAGGCCATGTTGTTGCTGGACTTTTTTGCTACATTGCAACTGGTGTTAGATGATAGGTTGTGTGTAAGCTGATCATCGGTGTTAAAGGTGCCATCATTGCGATTGGGCAGAGTGGGGGGTGGATTTAGCCAGTTGGCTACTTCCCAGACCTCATTAACCGTAGTCTTGGGCTGTTTGAGTGGCCTCTCAGGACCTGCTACTAAGGGATATAAAGGATGTCAGTGATGAATCACATGTATCTTGGTACATGATAAAACTTCGCACCAAGTTTTGAGTTCACAAGTGGCCACTTGTGTTTTCCTAAAACAGACACCGCTGCATGCGAGGATCCGGAATCAGAATACATTCTCAAGGCCAGGTCTCCCGTGGAATTACACTATTAAGAACTTACAAGGGGTGTCCAGAAATTGCACAAAAAAAACGGATGACTGAGCGTCATCATCCAATGCTGCAGTGGCTGGTGCAGTACTGCCAGTTGTACTGCTGCTGGTAGTTAGGGTTTGATTGGACAGGACAGGTGGATTTTGTTCCACGGTTTTTGGTGGTGTGTGAGAATAGTTAGTTCGAGTTTCTTGAGAGGATGTGATTTGCAAGCTGCTTGATGGCACGTCAATGTGAGTCGAGGCTTTGTCTTGTTCTTTGGTTGACCCGCTTGCCAGGGGCTCTTCCTGATGGGAAATTGAAACGTTTGATCGGGAGAGTGGTTCCCTGTGCGTAGTTTCTTGCAAGCTTTGATCAATCCACGTGGTTCATAGTCCTCATCGGAATGTCGGCCTCGTTTCCGTAGATTGTTTGATTGGGATGGGCTGGTGAGCTTTAGGGTATTCCTTGAAAGAGAAGAGCCAGACTTCAATTTTTGAGGTGGCGTGTGGTTTCTTCTTCTCGGAAACCAAATCGTTGTACCTGGCAACCAAGGTGTCTCGTTTTTGGTTGGAAATGTTCTTGCCTTTGAAGTGTTTCAGTATTGCCCGTAAATCAATCACCCTCAGCTGATCCAATGCTAAAACGTATATGTTTTCGGGCTGTTAGCTGAACGGATGTAAACTCGAACAACAAGAAGGCAAATCCTTACCTCTCCATATGCCCTGGTTGCAGTCGTGTATTATGTTGGAGATATCAACCCTTGGAAATTGAGAACCCGGTTTTGTCACGGCTTTCTTGGAGGCTTGTCTGGGTTTGTTGCCTGATCTGTTTCAAGCCGCAGTTGGTCTGAGGGAACGGGGGCGAGGTGGGAGTCTTCTTACGGGGGGCATGGCGCACACAAGGAAAGAAAATGAAGGAGGAGGAGGATAGAGGATAGACATACTAACAGAGCCAAGCTATTCACTAGTAGGCTTCAGGAAACATAGTTGCGGGTGGTGGAATCAGCTGGTGTCGGTTGGTGATTTGTTGCGGATGGCTGATGAATAGGCGGTTGGAAGGTGGAAGAGTCCGGGATGAAGGACCCGGCTGATGTAGCTGAGTATGTAAAGAGTGGATAGTGCTGTCACATATATGTATGTGACAGTCTCATCATACTTGTGGACTCACCACAGCCTACCACAATCACATACACTTCGGAGCAGTCACCCGAGTGTATGTGAACTCTCTACTAACTTAAATAACTACTAACATATATTCATCTACACCATGGGGCATGTTTTTGAGAAACACGTCCATCCGGGGGGTGTTTTTTGAGGAAGAGCATCCCTTGGACGCTCCAATCCGTCCTTTGGACGCCTCAGGCCAACTTTGGTTCATTGGACGTTTCGGGAAAATCCCAAAAGCAACCAATGGACGCTATTGCTAAGAAACGTCCATTGGGCGCTGAAGAAAGCGACAAATGGACACTTTTTGACAAAAGCGTCCATTGGTCACTTCAGCAAAAATGACAGATGGGTGCCTTGGCAAAAGCGTTCATTGGACGCTTGGAAACACCGTCCTTTGGACGCTTTACAAAGAAAGCGTCCAATATGCCCCTAACTGACAGTCCATTGGACATTTGTTGTCAATCAGGGTTATTCACACTGGATGTCCAATGTGTTGAATTGATGGTATTGTTTAAATGTCCCTGTTATCAACAAGTGTTATAGCCGAGCTGTATGTGACACTCCATCATCAAAGGTCAAAGGTTCGAGCTATGCAGTTGACCGTTTTTTCGTGAGCGCCGCCTCCAGGCCAGTTTCCTGCCCTGACCGTCGGTCCGCTGGTCATTTTTTGGACGCTCTATAAACCGTCCAAGTGGCGGCTCTTGGACGGTTTACAGAAACCGCCTTGAACTGGTCCGCAAGAGTGCGTCCATTGGACATTCTCTGCCCACCAAGAGGCAGAAGTTCTTTGCACCGTCCAACAGAATGTCCATTAAACGTTCGACAGGTCCCATGGTGTATGTGCACAGCCTTCTACAGGTAGGCCAAGCGTTTGGGAGAGAGTACATATAGAAAACACTCACCGCCCACACAACATGTCAACCTGTGTATTGCACAATAGATTCACACCCTGTATGTAGTTCACTGGATACTTCCAGCATACAACATGTCACCTGCAGTATGTACAGTGCCGCACACCACCTATGAGTTGGGCCTCAGAGGGGTGTCTCAAATTCATGGCACAGAAAATTTCAAAAAAAAGGGGGGAATGGGGATGAGTGGTGGAGAGAGAGCTTTTAAGTTTTATGACTTTCAAAGAAAAAAAGGCAATTTTAACCTAGTCTTCTTACAAAATAGCTCCCTTAACCAAAGTGCATGGAGCTCAGAAAGCAAGACAAAGAAGGGAATCAAAATACTTATGTATTTAACTATCAAAAATCTTCTCAGGAATATTTGCCTGCATAGCATGGTGTTTTAAGTCCATATTATGGGCCTACAAGTCCATATTATGAGCCTGTAAGCTCATAGTATGGGCCAAGTTCATAGTATGGGACTATAGGTCCATAGTATGGGCCTACAAGCACATAACATGAGCTTTCAAGCCATGTGTCCCAAATCCAACTGATTGAAAAATTCAAACTTTTTTTGGCAGACCTGACAGAGCTGGGAAGATAGATTTAGAATCCTATCAGTCTGTAGAGCTCAAAAATATCACCTTCATGTCATGTACATGAGGTATGTGAACACTGATATTGCCTGGATTTATTTTTATCTTTTGCAGGCACCGGTTAACACATACATGGTGCCCGGCACTGTTCCAGGAATTAAGCAATCCTTATGTGTATAATTACTTGGAATTTTACCCACATGACCCTTTGGGGAAAACCCTACACTCTTTATATCAAAGTGCCAAGTGGCAGGAATTTTTGGCACCTGAGGCTGAGCTGAGAACTCAAATGACTGCTGTTAGTGGTAAACATTTCTACATCTTTGAACTCACCACTTTGAAACAGGGGGTGTAAGACCATGTTAACAATGCTTATACCAATGTGGTGATCCTGGTATATTTTTTTGTGCTTGAGACTCAAATCTATGGCAAACACATTATCCCCAAGTTCACAAGGAACAGTCAGTTTTGGCCTAATGGATTCATGATCCACATTCCTCAGGATATCCCTTATCAATCTGCCAGCCTGCTTTCTGTCAAAGTCAGTCTGTTTGAAAAGACATATGAAGAAATGATTGTGGCAGATGGATTCAAAGTATTCTGATGCATGCAATCATGAGATCATGGGTTAGTCTCTCCAAACTGCACCCATCATACTCCTCCATGACATGGCCTGATGATTCTTTTCTGCTCAGAAATAAGCAGGGATGGTTCCCGCAGGTACCCACTGCCCAAGAGGATTATTAGACATTTACCAATTGTGCTGTACTCAGATGATACTTCCCGCAATAGGTCAAAGATGTGGAATAAACATGAAACCTTTTATTTTACTTTGGATGGGCTCTCACCAGCCCGCACCAATCAAGAGTATCACACCCACTTTGTCAACACCTCAAACACAGCTGGTGCTTTACAGTTGGCCAAAATGGTTGTGGATGAAATGAATGAGTTGTCTTCAAATGGATTTCCTGCATTTGACCCAACATTGAGATCAGAATTTTTAGTCATGAGTGTGGTACTATGCTTTCTTGCTGATTACTCAATGCACGCTGAGGTCACAAGCACCCCTTACCCAGGGGCAGCCAATAATCCCTGCCACTCTGGGCTCATAACCTGTTGATAGTAAAGTAGCTGAGACTGAGACAGAGTACATGAAGCTGGTAAGCGGAGTGAACGTGGATTGTGGAAGGATTGATTACTAGAAGAAAAGAAAGAAAGAACAAAGAAAATAATAAGAAAGATAAGAATGAGAACTTTACCTGAGACAGAGTACACGAAGCTGGTAAGCAGAGTGAACATGGATTGTTGAATGATGAATAAGGTTATCTTTCCACAAACTCTGACTCAGATAAGAGAAGAAATAGATGTCACATAACACCAGAAACAGGCCCAGTGAAGAGAATTGTATTGTGTGCATTTTCAATAATGAAAGTACTTGATTATTCAAACCATTTACTCAATTAAAGGGCTTTGATGGGGTACATGACACCCCAGTAGAAATATTAAATGTTTTCCTGCTAGGCATTGTCAAGTACTTATTCAAAAACTTCATGAAGAGGGCTAAGATTCACCATCCCAAAACCAAAGTACATCTGGCTGCATTCAACACAGATTCACTGAACATACCTCCAATTCAAGCCAATATATATGATTACCCATTATGCAAGTTTTTTTGGTAAAGATTACTGGGTTGTCTTGCAGGTCACACCTTTCATCCTGTTCCGCTTTATGACAGAGGCCAATTGTGCAATATGGCAAAAATTGTGTTACATTGGCAGCCTGCTTTGTCAAACTCATATCAATAAGCTTGATCCTTATTTAAATGAATTAAACATGCACATTAAGAAGGTACTGCTTTGATTCATCAACATGTCTTCCACGTGGGCCAATAACCCAAAATTCCACATGATGATCCACCTGCCAGCATCAATTTGGTGATTTGGGCCTCCATGTTTGTTTGAAACTGAGAAGTTTGAGAGTTACAATAGCATCTTACGCACCGCTTCCATTCATTTGAATAGATTAAGTCCAAGCAGGGATTTAGCAATCAGCTTCAGCAACTATCAAAACATGTGTTTGATCTTATCAGGAGCAAGTCTTTATGATAATCACCTGTACTTATCAGGAGCAAGTCTTTATGATCATCACCTGCACCAATAGTTTGTGCCCTCTCCAGAAGTGACCCACATATTTAGTCATCATTTGCTTATTCAGAATTCTATGGGCTACAGCTCAGAAGCTGTCAAGAATCCAATAATCCAACTGTATATTGACCATCACAAGCTGAAAGATGATGAGACCTTTGTGATACCATCCAAATTTACCAAAATATACCCCGGTGTACAGATAAAACAAGTTGCGTCAGTCAAACTGAGTTCCAAGGATTTGGTTCAGGCAGATAGTTTTGACATGGTAAAGTATCAGTTAGGCTTCAATACAAATTAGTTGGTTGAGATGTATAATGCCACTTTTTCTTGAAAGTTGAATTATTCATGCATTGGATGTGTCAAATCCATATGGCAAGCTTATTCTCCATTCCACCAACAAATTTTACTTAGAAGTATCACAATGCCAAATCCATGGAGTAGAAGAAATTTATGGTATGAGGGTTCGAAAAGCAAGCATTTAGAGAGTAGCACATCTTTAAAGCTTTGTTAGAGAGATGAGGAAAAAGAAAAAGAGATGCAGAGAGGCATGAAAAAGGAAGAAAAAATTCATCAGATTAGGCCACAGCGAGGCCTTCAAGAAAAGGGAACCGGTTGATAAGGAATTCATGGAGCCTGAAACACATAATTATGCTTTTGGATATTCCGTGCATACAAGAAGACTGCGCAGGGACATGTGTAAATCAAGGTTTCCAACAGTCAAGTAATAACCCACCCTCCACCCTGATATTCCCCAAGACCCACAACCCAATCATATTTGTGTGACATTGTGGAGCTGAAATTGTACCCAGTAAATTAAGTTATTCCATTTTCAGCCAGACGGAAAAGATCAGTCACTCACTCATTGACATTTTCCACTCCAGGGCATTTCCCCATCGCCTCAAGCTCGAACACGTTTTTGTCTTTCGTGGATTTTTCGAATAGCAGCTTCATGTTGATAATATTGTGGAGGTAATCGACAGACCAACCGTAGGTGCTGATCTGACCGAGTATTATTTCTGCTTTGGATTGATGCTTGGAAAGACTCTGCTGCTTGACTTCAAGAAAGGTCTTCCCGGTCTAAAACCAATTGTTAAAGTCTTCTCTAGCGTGTCCACAAGCCATCCCCTTCAACAATTGAACCCTTTCTTCAAACAATCGAAGGCGCCAATTGTATTCGGCTTTGTTATTGGTTAGGACGTGCGGGCTCTTGAGAAACCTCCACATACACCAAGCAGCAGTCCAAAAATCGTCCTCCTGGATTGCTTGGAGAATCTTGTTAAAATCAGCTTGGCGCTCGTAGTTCTGCCTCTGGACCAATGCCATACCTGGCGGATTGTGCTGATTGAGACTTTGGATGATTTTGGCCAAAACAAGAAGGTAATTACCCAACCAGCATGGCACACCAGTGACCACCAACCTCTAGCCTCACAATCACACCGCCTGGTATGTAAAACAACTAACTCATCACCATGACATAAGAACCGACTTGGCTGTCACGCATGAACAACATTGTGGCAGGCAATATCAAGTCGCCTCACAAGAATGCTAAACGTACAAGATTCCAATTTCAAATGTACATACATACAACATCACCATGGCTCACAACAAGCAAGCTGGAGATCAAATTCTGTACAGCCTCACCATTTCAATTGCCAACCAATCCAATGGTGGAGACTAAAGTCAGTACTCGCTACCAGAATGAACAGCCTGACCATCTCAAATTGTGGTGTTCCCTCTAGTCCCGTTTTTGCTGACTTGGCGGCTGACAGATGATGAAATTTGTCAATATTTATCTGAACAGCCTTGTTTCAAGCAATATTAGACAGTGGCCATGGAACAAGCGAAAACATAACCAAGGTTGGTGTTGGTGAAGCTTGGTGGGAAATAAACTGGTAAGCTGCCCTCCTTGCTTTGGGTGCCGCTACTCGACAAAATCTTCAGCCATTTTCATGCTTCCTTTCTTCTTACCCCTCAATTTCTGCTTGTTTATCTTCGCGTCCAAGACTACTTTTTCCTCCATCATCACTCCCCAGTATCAATACCTGGTATTTTTTGTGCCAATTTGCTTGTGTTGCCTGACTTTGTTTTGGCGCGGATTTTACTTTTCGATTTTCCTCTTTATCATAGCTGCTACTATCCTGTTCAAACATCACCAAGCAACCTTAACCGCAATTCTGCATTTAACCCTGACCTCTGCTGTATTGTGTTCTTGGTCGGAAAAAACCATCTTATTTTCATTTTTGATTGTCATCTTTTTGTTGGCCCTCTTCGGTGTCGCCTGATCAATTCCTTTCATCAGATACCGTATGGACAATCAGGATCCGTTTGATCCCTACTCGAAGCAAGTTAAAGGCCCTCAACTCAAGGACTACTTATATCTCCATGACCCAGGCGTGAAGATTCCCAGTGGTACAAAAGTTGATGCCCTTCGCAACATGGCAGCCAAATTGATGCATGGAGGTACACATCAATTCATTTCTTCAATGAAATCACCGATTGGATTACTGATCAAGTTATCAATTTGCAATTTGGCAGTCCGCCAAAGTTCCAGAAGTAATACATCTCAAAGATTGACGGAGAAAGGTAAGTGCCAACTCATCAAAGACCCAAATGAAACTTGCTTTTACTCCTACAGGCACCCAAAAGAGTGCCAGGACTATTGCCTCCACAAACGGTCAAAATGAAGCAACTTCAGGTTCCTCCACCAAGAAGCCTTCCAAGGAATCCATCAGGATAAACCCCAAAAAGCCCCATGTCACTCCTCGCGATCTCAAGGGCAAAAAATCTGATCGCCATGTTGCTTTGCCATTTGATTCCAGTCATGCCAAAGCAAGTGAAATTGATGACATCTCCAGCAACACCACCAAGGCAAAGACTTTGACAGCCTTCCAAACGATCTAGCAGCATAGTCCCAACCAAGTCCCCAAGCACTCGCCCCAATCCCAAACTCAAAAAACAGGTTACACCACCAAATGATTCTAGTGAACACGATCCTGAAAGCGGCATCGATGCAATTATCCTGAGTAATACTGCCACGGACGATGATTTTCAATCCAAGTCATATTCCGTTTCATCACCTCAACCAGTTACTCACAAGACTACGCTTGCCCTACTCATCACATGGCGCCGACTCTGGCCACTCAAGGCAACCCTGCTGGCAGCTCCTTTCATAACAACCCTGTCAATAACTCATCAAAAACTCCACATGTTGTCAAATCATTTGTGCCCAACATTGTTCCCTCTATCTGCAAAGTAGTTAGTAAGACTGAACCTCATCAATCCAAACCGACAGTTTCATTTGCCAATGTCAAACACAGGAGTACAGATAATTCTAAGCCCCCACTGACTAGTGATTGTTTGGTCAATGCCCCCCCCTGCGCTTTCAAATCAACAGGCATTGCCTCCTCGTAGCAACGTTCCCCGAAAAATGCCGATTGCACCAAATAATTATTATTCTGTCCCTGTGGCCATGTCAAATACTCTCAAACCCGACTTAGCACCTCAACCGCCACAAAGTGCCCGCCGGCCAGGTCTATCAGGCTTAAAAAGCAACTCGGCCTCTGCCAACATGCTCACAAAACCCTTCTCAAATCCAATTCAAACCTTTAATCGAGACCAATGCCTACGCTTGTCCCGACTGAAGTTTTTGTGGCTTGAAAACCATGTCTCGACTCTGCATCCACTGGAGAACGAAATAGAACCGCCTTGGTATACTGCGTACTGTCAGCAAGCAAAACAATAAGAGGGTATTATCCACTCTTTAATACCATTTCGACTTGATGATTGGTGGTTACCGTTGACGGATGCTAAGGTACCTAAAGGAAAAAATTACATCTATGGACTTGAATCATCGATCCCCCCTGCACCACATCTTTTCCGAAACTCACAACCCCAACCACACCCTTTATAGCTTGCTTTGGCAGAATTTTCAGGAGAACTACCTCAACAACCTCGAAAAGGTATGTTTTATATTCCTATACAAGTAACACTTGTTGCCTGCTGTGATTTCACAAGTTGACTGTTCCTAATGTCGTCATTTGCAGGCGGCTTACCGGTTACCTCATCTGAGCAAGTCATCCAGCCTCCTCCAGCGCAAGTCAAAGCTTCATCTGATGAAGTTAGCCAATGTTCCCCAGCCGAAGTCAAAGCTTCTCAAACCGTTACACCGACATCTTTTGTCGACATGTTAAAAAACATGACTGCTTTTCAGCATCAAACTCTCTCTCTTCTTGCTCAAGCCCAAGCTCAACAGGCGATCAACTTGTCTACTAGCTTAGATCCTGGGCCAACTCAATCTGCAATCACCAAGCAGCAAGGAGTACCATCTGCAACTTTAACTTGCCCGCCACAACTCAAACCAAACCCACTTGTCATCTTCCAGTCTCACCTACAGGCCGTCGGTCACCAAGCAAGAAAGCAGCCATTCCTCATCCTTCAGTCTTGTTTTCGCAGCATCTTTCCAGGACTCGGTTACAGCCCCACCCACTATTTGCCTTACTACGGCACCTACAACATCGACCGGGCTATCTTGTCCTATGGTCCAATTTAATTCCCCACACACCAAACAGTATCAACAACCAACTGGAATCCCCAAATCAGTTTGCCTGGTTTGCCCGCAACATTCAACTCCCCAACTCCTAGTGGCAGTTTAAACTCCCAACTTTTGCCCCCCACTTCCTGTCCAATCGTTTCCCCGAGGCTATCAAAAGATAGTAAATCCAAGACTGGAACCCCCGGGGTTCCGGTGTTCCATTTAAACCCAGATAATACTAATAAAACTAGTGGTGAGCTCCCATTATTCTTGCACAAATAATTCCGTGATTCATGATTTTCTTTCTTAGACCAGACCGAAACAAACATAGCTGATGCTGAAGCATCATTGGCACCATTGACCTGACAAGTATGTAATATTTCATTGCTTGACAGCCCTACTTACGCATAACTTCATATGCTCAACAGGATCCCAAAACAACCCCTGCTGATCATCAATCCCCACATGATACCACTGTGCCTCAGAATGTCGCTCCAAAGAATGAAAATAAATCCTTGACGCTTACAACTGCAACCCATCCAAATTCACCGACCCCCTCTTCTGTGACTATCAGTCTAGATGACAAAAAGGGCAAGGCACCATTAAACAAATGTGCCATTGCAATACCCGCCCCTGCTACCGTTTCTTCGGAAGTGAGTAATAATTTTCTTCTTAATATGCCTCAGTAAACTGCGACATTGAATGACATTAGTCAGAACCCCTCCCTGGTTACCACCGCCAGAGCCCAACTCCATCGATCACGACTTCACCTCCGGTAAGTAAACAACCAACCCTGAATTGGCGAGCACAATTCCGATTGGAAAATATCCACAAGGTCATTGAGGATGGTCCTCGGATCAAATTTGAAACAGGAGCCTCTGATGTGCAGCAGCCATCTAACTCTTTGAACCTACACAACCCTGTTGTCAATTTGACTGACCTCAACAAAGCCTTGGACAATTCTTCCGACTATGAGAAAAACCCTAAACTGGGTGAATCCAAATAAGTTCTGCCGAGTTTTTTTGTTTTGTTTTTTAATCCAGTCAACTGTTTGTTCCACCTGTCCATCTGCTGTGCTGCTGTGCTACCTATATATTCCTCATTCCTGTGTGACTTTTCCAGCTGAATTAGCGTTGTTACCTTCCAATTTCCAAACTCTCCTGAAAATAACAAGAAAATGCTAAACACAAGGAGAAAATAAGAACAAAGTAAGAACAAAATAACAACAAAATAAGAAAATAATAACAAAATAAAAAGAAAATAAGAACAAAATGAGATGAAAATATGATGAAAAAAATGATGAAAATAAGCTCAAAATCAGATGAAAAAAAGATGGAAATAAGATGGAAAAATGAGGTCAAATTGAGAACAAAAGGAGATGAAAATAAGATAAAAAAATATGAAAATAAGATGAAAACATAATGAAAATAAGCTCAAAAAAAGATGAAAATAAGATGGAAATAAGATAAAAAGGGGATGAAAGTAAGATGAAAAGTCAAATGAGGAAGTATGAATTTAGTGGAAGACTTTGAGCAAAATTGTTATCATATTTTAAGCATATGGGACCACTAATGAGATATTAATTGCAATATTTACCTGTCAACATCATTTATTCTTTGAGATAAACAAGGATACACTAGGAAAAAAAACTAATTTGATTTCACAAAAAATTCAAAATTGAAACAATGATTGAAGGGAAAACTGACTTTGCAAAAGCCTATGGTACAGAGCCTGAATGATGTTCACCAAAAACAAAAAAAAAAACAAAAAAAAAAACAAAAAAAAGCTCAACTGCTATGCCATGTCACAGAACCGCTATGCCCTCTAGCAAAGTACTTTATGTTTGTAGTGTCCTCTGTTCCAATCCTGGTCAAGACAACAGTTTCCCAGGCACACTGAGTCCCCTGTTCCAATCCTGGTTGAGGCAAAAGTTTCCCAGACACACGGAGTCCTCTGTTCCAATCCTGGTTGAGACACAAGTTTCCCAGACATGACACCTCCTGGGCTCCAATCCTAGTTGAGACAAAATCATCCAATCCATGCCCTGTCCTCCATTCAAATCCCAACGAAGTCAATCCTCCTATGTACTCTATATCCTCTGTTCAATTCCCCAATGGTGATGTGTTCTTGATCAATGAATGTTGTCCGTCAAAGGTTTATGTATATATATTATCCTTATTGTAATAGTTGCTCCTCTTGTAAATAATATCTTTTGCATGTATCCATTCCATCACAACACCTCCGCCGTGTGCTTTTGGTATTGTAACGTGAATAGAACACCACAGCGCATTCCCTCTTTCGAACTTTGACGCACAGTCCTTGAACTTCGAACTTCAATTCACTCACTCTTGTCTCCATCTTTTCGGTCGAGCTTAAGGGGCTTCATCAGTTCCTCTAGTTGTATCTCTTCCTTCTCTGGCGGTCGTGGATACGCACTCTTGTCTCCATCTGACTCCACATGTAGATGGTTCCTTTTTTTCTTGCTTGGCCTTTCCGCTTCTTGGGTCTCTTGAGGAGATCCCCAGTTTGCAAATATACGATTCAAAATTCAATCCTTTGTTTTTTTTTTGGATTAAACACCGGAGAAAAAAAAATTAATTCCTTTTCTTCGACCCATCACTTACCTGTTGGATCAATCCCCTCAACCTAGTTTCGAAGCGCCTCGACCCCACTTGATGTTTTGATTCCAATCAATTCTTCATCTAGAACCATCGAGACTGGTGGTGACATGGCATGCATCCATTCTCTGGTGTATCCGGTTTTCAGATCAGCCCACACTTCCCTTCTGTACCCCGGACCTCTTTCTTTGGTTTTTCGAACACATTTTGTCTTTGGACCCGGCACAGCTTGCACTTGCCCATTTGCCTTCGTCGATTGTCCACAGACCAAACCTTTCTTTTTGCAGTACTCGCACACAGGGAGGAATTGGATGGTCAGGACAAAGCCCTTTTGGCGGAGCGACTTCATGGATGGGGTGGTAGGACGATTACGGAGTGTGTTGTTAGACATTTTTGGTTTTGGTAGTAATAATTTAGTAGGATGGCTGGATGGATTTATGGATCTTTAGTATTGATGGAATGGATGGGATATAGAAGTGTTGATGGTTTTCTGGACGATATTGCTCTTGGGACCTTCGCTTTTATACCCCGGGCACCTGTCATACGACAGACTCAGCTTCACACTCAGCACTCAGGATCTCGCAGTTGGATCTTCCTTGCATTTTCTAAGTATGCTTTACAACCTCAGCAACTTGTAAGCTTTTGGTTAATCCTCGGGTTGCATATGACATCACCTATGCACCCTCAGCAATCTTCAGTGATCTCTCAAAGTTACTTTCTAAACCTTCGAAGATTCGATAGCACATTGCTTTCCAGTTATGCGAACAAAAGCAAGACCATTAACCCTCTCACCGGTCTTCCTTTCTTTCGGCATTACTCTTTCATGCGCTTAACTTCCTTTCCCGGATTCGCCCATTCCCTCTTTCGAACTTCGACGCACAGTCCTCGAACTTCGAGCTTCAATTCACTCACTCTTGCACCCATCACACTTACCCTTGCTTGGTCCTCCAGTCATGGACTCACCTTGGTGTTGCTTGATCTCAGAAGCTATGACCTCCCTTTTCATTTCTTCTTCTTTGACCCTATGACCTCACATCTTGTTCGAACCTATGTCATACCTTTGTAGCCTCACTTGTATTTACTATGTAAGCTGTCTGCTTTCATGCTTTCCATCTTTTCTTCATCAAAATAAGATTATATTTTTGAGCATAAATTTATTCTGCCTTCTTAGAGCCTTCTCATTGCGAACCCTTTCAGTGTTCTACTCTAAGTCCCTCTGAGCCTAAGTAACTCTTCTTCGAAACAAAGAAGATCTTCGAACAGTCAGTCCTCTCTTCGAAGCTATCTCTTTCCCTTTCCTTCCTTCAAATAGTTCCCACCTGTCTCTTGTACAAGACGCCGTGTGACAAAATGCCACTCAACAACACTGTAACCATTACAATACATGTATCCATAACTTTGGCATCTCTCATTTTAACTTTCTGAAAGTTTAAAATCAATTTCCAATACACCCAATCAGCATCCAGTAAAAGTTTGGTATCACTGGGACACCCCATTCAAAAGATATTCATGTCTCCCCTTTGTCCTGCTCTTATTTTCCCAAAACTCTTGGAAGTACCATAACTTTGGCATCTATGTATGTAACTTGCTGGAAACTTCAAAACAATTTTCAATAGGGCCAATAAGTAACTAGTAAAACTTTGGTATATCTGCTAAACCCCATTCAAAAGATATACATGTCTACCCTTTTTCCTACTCTTACTTTCTCAAAATTTGTGGAACTACTATAAATTTGGCATCTCTGATGGTAACTTGCTGAAAACTTCAAAACAATTTCCAATATGGCCAAAAATCATGCAGTAAAAATTTGGGACCACTGCTGAAACACATTCAAAAGATACACATGTCTACCCTTTGTCCTCTTATATTCCCAAAATTCTTGGAAGTACCATAACTTTGGAATCTCTGTATTTAACTTGCTGGAAACTTCAAAAAAAATTTCAATGGTTCCAATAAGCAACTAGTAAAATTCTTGTATAACTGGGACACCCCATTCAAAAGATATACATGTCTCCCCTTTTTCCTACTCTTATTTTCTCAAAATTTGTTGAACTACTATAGCTTTGGCATCTTTGATGGTAACTTGCTGAAACCTTCAAATAAATTCCAAATAGAGCCAATAAGCATCCAGTAAAAACTTTGGGACCACTGCTGCATCACATTCAAAAGATACACATGTCTACCCTTTGTCCTGCTCCTATTTTCCCAAAATTATTGGAACTACTATAACTTTGGCATATCTGATTTTAACTTGATGAAAACTTCAAAACAATTTCCAATAATCCCAATAAGCATCCAGTCAAAATTTGGTGTCACTGGGACACCCCATTCAAAAGATATCATGTCTCCCCTTTGTCCTGCTCTCATTTTCCCAAAATTATTGGAAGTACCATAACTTTGGCATCTCTCAATATAAATATCTTAAAAATTCAAAGCAATTTCCAATGGACCTAATGAAAATTCACATAAATTCTGGCTTCACTGGGCCACCTCTTTCAAGAAATTATGTGTATTTTACAAAAATGCACATATTCCAGGTGGCATATGTTGGTAGGGGTATATCTGAGTTCAAGAGATTGTGCCCAAGGTTAAATTATTCCTCCATGATTGTTGGGGATGAATAATAATTCACTTGGAATCAGCTTTAATGGAGGAATGGTGAGTGGGCATTGGAATTATGTGTATTTTACCAAAATGCACATCTCCTACTCAGATATATGTTGGTTGGGGTATATCTGAGTAGGAGATGTGGTTGAAAAGCATGAATAATTCATCCATGATGGCTGGGAACTAATAATCATTCATTTGGGAGCAGCATTAAAGGTTTTGAAATGGAGAAATGGAGAGTGGACATTGGAATTATGTGTATTTTACAAAAATGCACATCTCAGATTCTCAGATGACAAGTGCTGGTTGGTGTTAATGTGAGTCTAAACCTTCAAAATCACATGATTAAAAATAAAACCTGCTTTGAAACTAAAACCACACCTCAGAGATAACTGAACCAACATATGCCACCTGGAATATGTGCATTTTTGTACAATACACATAATTTCAATGTCCACTCACCATTTCTCCATTACACAACCTTTAATGCTGCTCCCAAATGAATGATTATTAGTTCCCAGCCATCATGGATGAATTATTCATGCTTTTCAACCACATCTCCTACTCAGATATACCCCAACCAACATATATCTGCGTAGGAGATGTGCATTTTGGTAAAATACACATAATTCCAATGCCCACTCACCATTTCTCCATTACAGCTGCTTCCAAGTGAATTATTATTCATCCCCAACCATCATGGAGGAATAATTTAACCTTGGGCACAATCTCTTGAACTCACATATCTCATGCATAAACTAAAACATTTTATCCTACAAATCAAGTCAACTTTGTCACACAGTATTTACTAATCAATCACACCCATATAGCTCCCAAATATCAACATCCATTCAGCTATCCATTCAATTATAAAAAATGCTTGCAAAATATCCCCCCGCTAGCTAGCTAGCACTTGTCAGTAATAATATTTTTTACAGAAGCTGATTTAAGTTTTGGGAACCACTTTTGCAGTATTCTGGGGGGCAATAAATGATGAGTGATACATTGTTTGACCAGGTTTGACCCATATTCTGCTCTACCTATTGGTAGTTTCTCTTCTATGTATGAGATGTGTGATATGTATGTAGTTGATGATAATTCAAATTATGCTGCAGTAGAGTAGGAGCACCTGCTGCGGCAAGATTTGCCTGCAATTTTTTTGCGCTTTAGACTACCTGATAGTATCATCTACCTCATAACTTGCAAGTCACCACTCGTCGCTCTTCTCAGCTTGTTCAATCATCTCATCTTGTTACTCCAGATGCCACCCCGAAAATCCAGGAACAACCTTTATCAGTTCCACTACGGCTCTCGTCTACCCATTACCGAAACCCGGTCTCAAAGATCGGTTCGACTGTCTTTTCAGCACCAGACGAAAGCAGAAATAGGACGCCTTTTACGAAACAACCATGCCCAGCCAAATATTCAAGCCAATACCGACCAAGAAGCCTCAGCCACCGGCAATCACGACTCGGCAATGGATCCACACACCCAGCTGGGGTATACTGATACGGCTGTCTGGGAAGATACAGAAGTGATTATGAGCGATGAAGACGCTGCATCTATCGCTCGCATACGATCACTCCACCAAGAACTCATTCAACAGCAAAAACATCGAAACTGGAAGGATCTATTGACTGTCTTATTCCCAGTATATCTATTCTTCAAGAATCTCACCGCCAATTGGACCAGTCCGACAGCTTTTGATAATCACTCTACCCTTTTGTGCAACTGTCTCCCTGATAAGCAGAAGGTGAGAGAGGTCGACTTAATTGATTTGATGGGTAAGCTGTTTGTGTTGGAAAATATTTTTTAATGTTTATACTAATCCATTCATCCTTACTTTTAGGCCAAAAACGAGTCCGATTTACCTTTTTCCCTTGTACCGCGGATTCATCACTTTTACTCGCAAACGGATATCTCGCAAGCACACCCATCTTTCCACAGACCGCCTTCTCGGTCCGATTGCTCAACTTTTACGATCTGTTGTGGAACATCTGCAACGCTCACACTAGTCCATTTACAAAGGTGCTACAGATATGGAATGAATCTATGTCGATGAGGCTTTGCGCAAAAAAAACTAGCAAGGTAAGAGCAATCAGTTTATTGGTTTATTCTTATGACATTTATTAGTTTATTCTTATGACATTATGGTCAACTTACATGTGTATATCTTTTAGCCTCGGGAGATCCGACGAAATCTAGTGGCCGCCATTGATGCTTATCGCAGTTTGAGGAGTATGCGACACGATGTTTTATTGGAGGTTACCGCGGACAATCAGCAAGAAGTACTAGCCCAACGATCTTGCCCAACCTGTTTTGGTGTCTCGGAACCAGCTGAAGATCCAACACTGCCGGTGGACGACAAAAAGGTGTTTATATGCCTCGATGGCAATTTTCAGCACCGACACCACGAGTGTGCGTCCAAAAACTATATTGAGGTGGAAAACCAGCCTCTCTTCGTTCGACCGGATGAGATAGAGTCCTCGATTTCGGAGATACGTTCAGCTGAGGTTGCCCTACGGGTATCCACGAAAGCGGCAAGTTGTCCATTTTGATTCTACCGTGTACCTAACTACTGGCCGCTGGCTGACATCAAACTTTACCGTACTGAAGAAAGATCGATGCACGGAGCAGCATAAAGCAGCTGACGATCGTCGAAATGCAAGCTCGTGGAAAGGTTGTGACGATACCGGTCTTTTCGGCTGCTGCTGCCGTCACGACTCAGTCATCTATTTTTCCAATATTCACAAGACTGGCGAAGTTTGATCGCTCCCAATTTCTATAATCAAACGAATATTTTCACAAATCAACCCGGACGTCAAGGTGGGTGCACTCTATGATATCGGATGCACTCTCCAGAAATTCTTCAATGCTCGCGGCCTCTTGCAGGATTTCCTGCCAAGAATGACGTTCGCTACCGCCGTTTTCCACTCCTACGTCCATGACTGGCCTTGCCAGCTCCAGTTCAACCCACGGTACAACATTGGATGGGGTTTAACTGATGGGGAAGGATTAGAGCGCCTGTGGTCTTATCTTTCGCCACTTGTCAGTCCCCTCCGATATGCGACAAGAAACCATCGCATCATTGCGATAAACCATCGAAGTCTTTTCCACATGACGCTGGGAATAGAAAATCTAGGTCATTCTTTTTGTATTACAATCCTTTTCATTTTAGTTTTCTTTGCTTACGACATTTTTGACTGGCTTAGTTCTGACCCTGAAAAGGAAAATGATTCATGCACTCGCCAACAAGTTGGAATCAGAAAAGACATCTCATCAGATGCTTCGACAGCAAAACCCTCACCAGCCAGGGCAATACTATACCGAAGACTTTATCCGAGCTCAGTGGCAAAAGCAACGCGACTTTGAAATCAGTACGAACGTGACAGATCGTGATAAAAAAGAGCAACAGGCTTAATTTTACGAAAGGGGTGAAGCCCTCAAAACTCTTGCGTAAGCTTTAATTGGCAGGTCTATCCTTGTAATGCACTGATGTGTGTGCCAAAAAATTTGAATTCCAGTGAATCGTTTGTAGCCACTTTAACTAGTAGTGCACTTTCTTACTCCGATCCGACCTATACCCTATCAAAGCTACAGGAAATAAACGATCTCCGGAGACTGCAAGAAGAAGAGGCAATGAAACTTGGATCATTTTTTGTTGTCGGTGGAGGGGGCCAGAGCAACCGTTTGTTATAAAATTTGCAACAATACCTTACCTTTCTGTTTCCCCATTACTGATTTCTGTGTTTTTGGTGGGTGGCAGCCGAACAAGAAAAAAGGCTGGCGTTGCTCTGGAGTGCAAAATGTGCCCTTTATAAGTGTGCAGTGCAGATACAAGGCGAAACACAGCCTCTACGCGATTCAAAATCCCGCGGTGAGCGCCTTGGGACGGTGTTGAAGGAAAAAATAGTTGAAGCACTGGGTCGTCGCAGGAAAACCGTCATCAAGATCCTGAAGATGTTTTGCGTTCGTCACAAAGAATTTTGGGAACTTAATGCACCCGATCAGCTGAATCTACCTGAAAACAAAGAAATCACCTATGAAGAATTCACGAAGCTGAAACTAGACGACCCATTCTGGAACGACACCTCCTTGTGCTTTTCAAAGGACCCTTGGGCCATTGATCCAACTGTGCGAACTGGAATCCACGCGGTACTACGAATGGATCGGTCTAAAGAGGAACTGATACAACTTACCAACGAGTTGCGAAGAAGTGTTTCGTGGGGTATTTACTTGCGCAAGCAACTCAAATTCCGCATTGACCAATGTGTATTTGGTCAGTCTGTTTTTTCTTCGGGTCTCAACTTTATATTAAACTAGCTAATCACTTCACCACACAGACACCTGTGACATCCATCTCGAAGACACGTTGAAAAAATCATTCGGGAAGGTTTCCTTTCAAACTAGAAAAATTCTTGGCGATGAGTTGCAATCGGCCCAGCGCGAGCACGAGCATTTGCTTCTAACGTGGCAACCAGCAGTTGAGGAGGTCATTGCACTAGGTGTTGCCAGACGAAGTGCTTTACCTCAAGAATGGTTTGCTCTAGTAGAATTTATCAGACAGGAGTTCAATGCACCCTCAGAGGCTAACATTGACCTACTGCTGGAGGAGACAGTGCTCGATGACCAAGATGCCCAAGACTCAGATGGCGAGTCTGTAAATGAAGACCAAGTTGTGATCCCCAGTGGAGTCCAACCTGTTCCAGCCGAAGACGATGATACAATAGCCCACATGGAGGGCCAAAGTGACCGGGTAGATGAGGGTCCATAATGTATTGGGACCGATCTTTTTTCAGCTTCCATGATAGAATGCTTTGAGATGTATTTCCTCTTCACTTAAATTTTTGTCTATTCTACAAGCAAATATACTGTAACAAAAGCAGTAAATAAAAGTTGTTCGAGATTTCGTAAACTACAAATTGTCAAAAAAGAAATAAACAAATCTGGGACCGAATACTACTCAGATTGTTGCCCTTTAGCTGTTATCCAGGTTGCCGATTGTGATGTAAGTAGCACAAAGATGTGTGATCGCATGGATGGCAACAAGTCTTGGTCTTAACGCAGAGTCGACTTAAAACGAAAGGATTGAGATTTTTCTTGAACTCGTATTTTTCTGTCTGAAGGACTTAGGCAGTTTGCGCGCGAACTTGACCGGTCTCGGTCTTAGCTAGGTTTGGAGTGTGGCGCGGTGTGGAAGGACTTGGGTGAGTGCGGGTTTTGGAATGAGGGGGGGACAGTGCGGGACTGACGAGGGATGGCAGAATCCCGGATTTGTGTTTTTTTTGCGCGGTTGTTCAGTGAATGACTGCCCTCGCATGCGCATAGGCAGTCTTTCACTGTAGAAACAGAGGTTACATAGCTCAGATCCCCTACATATTTACATGTTTGGCTGCCAGAGGGTCTGATGCTGAGATCCGAATCTGCCCATGGGCAGATTCGGATCTCGCGAGGTTGAGATTTCAGCCCTCGGGCGGCCGAACGGGCCCTTAAAGGTTTGTAACCCGTTACATACCAATTGTATCGGGCATCGGGGCCTTCGCTACACCGGCCTTAACTTGTGTATCGTAGCGGCGGGCCGTTACACAGCTGAAAAAAAATGACGTAACGGAGCGGGCACCAATTACGATATCGCTACTGTGTAACGGCGATACATTAAGATATGTTACCCGCCGCTACAAATACATTTATAATAATGGTTACAGCGTTGCACTCAACATGGGCCAACATTGGACCACATTCTTTTATCATGAACTCTTGGGCTCCCCAAAGTTGAGGGCAGAGAACCTTGTATTGAATGTTATTATTCTTTTAATGATAAGAAACATCAAATTGTGGATTTAGACTGACTGTTGAGTGCAAACCCTTGGTCTTCCCAACTTTTACAGGCATTCAAATACACATCTTGCCAGTGAGTATCCTCCCAAGGTTCCCAAAGTCTTCAAAGTCAATATTGGTAACATTTCGAAGGCACACAGGCTGCCAGAACATGGTAAGGTTGCTAGCAGCCCTTAGTGGAGGACTTCCCTTTGATCTACAGCCCCCTGCAGAGCCAGATCTATTTAGTTTCTAGAGTTTATTTGCAGTCAAAAAGCTAGAATTTTAGCTTTTTGACATGTAAATTAAGATCTGCAGCCCCTGCAGATGACCACGGGAAGTCCTCCAATAGCCTGGTAGATTGTGGATGCTGCAGTTTAAAGGACATGCCGAATGCTCTGGGTGGGGACCGGAGGACGCGTATCAAATTTCCGGAATGATTATGGATAAGGAACTACATAAATATGCAAAAGTTGAATTTACCTAAATACTAGCTTTGAATGCCATGACTGTGAACTGGCGATCAAGCGAGCAAAAAAAATGCACACACCCTGCCGGTGCTATAATAGCCGAAGATGCACCTCTAGCCGGAGTCCGGAGTTCGGCTCCAAAAGGCACCGACAGGGGGAATTGGAATATTATGCTAGGATGGGTGAGGATGGAATACAACTTTCAGTATTCATGAACTGCTGGTTACAAATAAACCTGTACAACCTTATCGTTCTGTTCGTAGATTTTAATCCAGAGCCATATTGTACAAAAGAACACAAGGACGGATTTAAGAATCTGCCGCAGCCTACAAGGGCTGTAATAAACCGATTTCCTTGAACTCCGAAAAACTAGAGTTGCCCAAAAAAGCCAACGAGGCTTACAATTGAAGTCTTTGACGTTATTCCTCGAAGGGGAAGGGTTGGAGTTGTACCTCTTTACATCATACGCCAAGTAATCATCAATAGCATCCACGTGACGGATTTAAAGATCCCGAATGTTCAAATGTTCACGAGTGGTCGCCAGTGAGCGTGGTAAAGCAGTAAGGATAATTTGTCACCTTCGAACTGATGCTTGCCTTGCGCCAAAGGGCAAGTTCACCCTGCTGTGCTTTCCTTCCGTAACTTCACTTAAGCCCTCGTACTCCACGTCCTTTGAATTTCCAAATAAATAGTTATTTTACATACCCTCATTTTTTTTGTTAAATTTCTATACTTTACAACCTTTTACAACTCCACGTCGTTCATTAGGGGGACTCCACAGCCTCAGCTCGACTTCTAATAGTTTCCCCCCAACTTCACCAAACAAATCTATCCGACTCATCCTGCTGCTTCCTTCGACCCTAGTCTATTAATACGCTTTGGAGACTCTTCCGGTTGTTAGCCGTATCTCACTGAAAAGGCTCAATCACTTGAACCAATTTCTCATCGATCATGATGTTGCCCATCATCCGGGCTGATGGAGCCACTGAAGGCAATTCCCATCGAATGGGTTCGCGCCGGATCGATCAATCATCGTAAGCAATTTGCGTTCTTTCTCCCGAATTTTGCTAGTCCTTCTTCTGACCTTGACAAATTCACCGTGGCATTCAATACAGCTCGTCATTAATTTCTTGGGAAAGAAAATCTTCCAAGGAGTCTACGGTGATCAGAGCAAGCAAGCCCTCCAAATATCTAAAAAGGACAGGATTGTTCCCAAACGAAACAAACCTCAATGCTAATACTCGATACAAACCCAGCATCATGTCCTCCTCCTCTTCCTCAACGGTAATTTCTCCCTCTCCGGCACCAACCAACTCGCAAATTACACCCAGACTTCCGACCGTCGAACCAGATGCAACATCTTTACCAAGTCTAACCCAATCAAATTTGGCTCGACTAATGGAACAGCTAAGCCTTTCCGGATGCGCGTACTCCCATTCCTTCTCAAATTCTACCCCGCAAACTGCGATCGAAATCTCGTATTTTTCCGATGGATCCAGCTCCCACTCCGGTTCCGACTTCGATTCGAGCAAGTTTCCCGTCGCCTGATAAATAATCCCCCGTCATCCTCACTTGCCTGCCGTTCACTTCCCCTAAGAAGTTTATATTTTTACAATGTTCCATACGTCTCATTTTTGGCTTGGCTTTTGTTTTGTTTAATTTTCTAATCAGTAAACCAGTATAAAATGAATAGTTACTAGCATATGTACGATCCTTTTATCTTCGAAGAATAGCTTCGTTTTTTTCGTTATTGCTTTTACAACTAGTGCGCAAATGAAGCTTCTTGTGAATAGATTCACCGCAGCTAAATCTGCTACAATTAATTAACATTTTTTTGCCTTCCAACTTTCATCCATTTCTCTCACAAGCCTCATTCTTCATAAACTAGCTACTTGAATTTCTGGTTCCAGCCTTGAGGACTTTGCTTGCACAAAATTCAAACCTCTATTTAAGAGGAGGGCTGGATTTTGAACTTCACCAACTCCGCAGCATTAATAATTATCGTAGGATTTTTTGGAGAATTAAATGAGTAACCCATGCTGAAGTTACATGAAAAATCCATTTTATGGGATACACCAAGGAGCCTAATGGCAATTTCATGGATGAAAGTGATAGAGACTTAATGATATAGATTTTGCAATGGTGCAACATACATATGAAAGGAAACTATAGCCATAATAATGAATAGTGACATCTAGATGACAAACCAAAATAGTGAAACTCAAATCAATAGTAATTGTATGTAGTCTGAGAAAATCTACCACTGCATTTGTCAGGGGCAGTCTCTATAGTGGCTACTGTTGAAATAAAAAAAAACAAAGAGTCCAATAGATTGGAAGAGTGAAGAATGATTTTGAAAGTAAAAAAAGAGCACTGGTTTAGTGCATGGGCTTTAGTCCACAAGCTAGTTTTTTTTAGTCTCTAATGCATACAGGAGTGATTATAACTTATCACTGAACCAGAGGCTGACAGGATTGGTTTTGGTTATATTTATGCTCTCTGATCAATGGATTTTCATCTACTGCCCCTCCTCCAATTTGGTGGGCAGGGGGCTAAGAATCTTGTCGATAAAACAAGGATGACATGAAACTGTTCATGACTGGCAGAGTGGTTGAAAATTAAATTAGGGACCAGAAGAGTTCTTTCTTTTACAAAAAAAGAAACATTTTTGGGTGATTCTTACACGGCCAGGAAAAGATAGCTAATTGTTGTTAGTTCATATGCAAAAGTACAAATAATGCCAGAAAAAGTCAGCCAACTGCTCTTAGTGGATATGCAAAAGTACAAAGGAACCTAATTTTGGCTACTGGGTAGCATTTAGATGACTTTGTCTGGTAGTGAAAGGTGCCTCTGCACTTTTGCTATCAACTGCCAGCAGTTACCTGAATTTTTCTGGTAGTGTTACTGACTCAAATCAGTAATTCAGTAGAGAAAATTATAAGATTGTTAAAACAAATTAATAATAAATTGAAACTAAAAGAAAGATGCTGTATTGCAAGTGCATCTGGACACATGCTCAAATCCTGTGCCGTCACTGGGGTTTTGGGAAGTGCCCAGAGGGCTTGATTTTCTGGGCTGAGCAGTCTGCAGGACTTGACACATAAACAAGTTTCTCTTGACCCTTTTCATTAAGCTGTGGGCCGCCAAGATCACACTTGACTCCTTGCCACCCCATTTCAAAGCTTTTTTTGTTTTCATTTCTCATGCACTGTTTTATCTTTGACTGTCTTGCTAAATCTTGTCAGGATTGAATTGGGAATTGAACTACGTGGATCCAGATTGCTGAGAATTAGAAGTCAACAAAGAAAAGGTGGGTGCACTTGTCCAAGAGCTACATGAGCTAAACCAAAAGACATTTCAAATGGAATGACTCTGTAAAGCAAAAGAAAAATAAACAAAAAGCATACCTACAAGAATGATCATATGAGGGACAAGGATCACAAGCCCATAGTCATGTCATCATCAAGCCCAAAGTCAGGGAACTTATCTGTTAAAATTTGATTGAAAAAGGCATGATGGTGGTTGATGGCATGGTGGCGTACAACCTCTCCAGACATAAATTCTAGTGCATCAAATCTAAGGACCCATAAGAAACAGCCAGAGGAAATTTACTGATGAGATGAAGACAGAACTCCTTCTTCAACTCAAGGAATAATCAACCACCACCTTAGTGGAGATGGCAAAGTCCATCAAGGATTGCTTGGATATCAAATTATCAAGAAGGGAATTAAACATTTGATCACTCCGGAGAGATGGACAAACTTCTTCTCCCACTGTCAGAGGCTCTATCACCTGTGTGCTGAGTTCAACCAATGCACACCTTTAGAAATGAGGTCCATCAAGCTTTAGTGGGCGTGTCACACTTGCTTGGCTTTGGCCTCACCACAGCCAACTTGGAAATGTGCCAAGCAGTGGTCGGGAAAGCACCATGTGTGCTTTGGGCTTGGCCAAGCAGGCTTTAAGGTTGGGCCAGTGCACTTGGCATTTTTAGAGCCAAGTTTGGGCATGTCCCCAAACACACTTGCAACACCATATTGGCATGGCTCACGCAAGAGATTCATACATGACTTTTTTGTAACTAAACATCAACAACATTTTGGCTGGGATTTGGCACATGGAAGAGTGATAGAAGTTGTTGATGTTCAACTTATGTGAGCCATGCTATGTATTAAGAGGACAATGTGGTAAGAAATTTGAAATTGGATTGCAATTTTTGACATCAACACAAATCATACCAATCAGTGTCTTTGCTTAAACCATTCATCAAAAAAAATATTTTTACTCAGAAAAAGATTCTCAATCACCAGTGTAGGACATGAATCCTAGCCCCATCAAAGCTTGGTGTCACCCCTTCAACAACATAGTAAAGTTGCTTTAAAGAGAGAAACTAGTCTAGTGTTTGAATCCTGGCAAGCCTAAGCCCTGGCCACTATCCCTTCCCCACCGGACAACTACACTCTACCCCTTTGTTGATTATCAAATTAAAAAAAGAGCTATATACCCCCTTGATTGTTAATACCCATTACTTTAGCTGATTAGAAACCAGCCTGAAACCAGGCTTCAAGTACAAATCCACACTCCTCACCAAAAAAATGACAAAATAGAAAACAGAAAAATAGGTCATCCAGTCTTCATCATTCCTGGGTACTCACAGAACTTATGAGTCACTTCCAAAGTACTCCAAAAACAATCGTTACAACTTGAGAAATTGTAGTAGGGGGGTTCACGATATGAATTTCCCTTGTAGAAGTCATTATAATAGCGAAAAAAAGATCACAAGCAGCTGGACAAAAACCTCTGCAAAATTCAAACCCATACTGCTGTTACCGTTCCAAAGCATTCATAAGTCTCAGCTTCCATTACTTCCTTGAAAACACAATAAGATTTCAAAAAACTGTTCAGAAAATAAATAAATAAATAATAAACCGATACATACATCTTATAGTCTTTGGTCCAACAATGATATATACATACTGATCATAGATAATCAATTATTCACCAGCTCTATAAAAAATGGAAACGGTGCAAGTACGCATCAAGATAATTGTTCAAAAAAAAAAAAAACAGGAGAAAGGAAATAGGGAATACCGCCAGAAAAAAAAATGAGAAAAAATAGTATAATAAATAGAACAAGACAGTGTCAAGATAAGAAGAAAATTGTAACAATCCCACATACACTCACTGAGATAGAATTATCCAATATTCCATCCAATGTAAGTAAGAGAAAAAGTGTGATTCAAGCCAAGAAAAAGAAAAAAAAAAGACGGGAAAGGGTAATGGGGGGGGGGGGGGGGGGGAGGCTTAAAATATCACTCGAGATAAAGATTCGGGCAGCCGAAAAGCTTGAAAGCGAATTTGAAACAAGGTAATCAATTGATCGAAGTAAATTTCGTTTAAACTGAGTTCATCGACACCAACAGAGTCACCAGGTTGGTGGATTGTTTCAGGATTGAGAGTATCTGGATCGGGCAGGATTCGGGTATCATTTTCTTGGACATTTTCAGCTACAGGTTGTTCGTGAATCGGGTTGAGATGCGGCTGGTCGATTTGGTGGATATTTCTGCTCATGTCAATGTCACCATAATTGTCGCCCATCTTCAGTTGTTTGAAAGATCGACTATCAGTCTCTGAAAGATTATGAGCAGTCATCGGGTTGAAGAATCTTTCGCTTAGAATTGTTTGATTGGTTTCATTTAATAAGACCGATTGGTGATGCTGATCAATACCATTTGAAAAACCATTAAGATCTTCTTGAACACCATTGATTTCAAAGCCTCCCGTCCAATTTGATTGAACCTTGGTAAACCGTTGCTGATGGATCGAGGGTTTCGGAACTCGCTGTTGCTGTAGAGATCCTTGTTGGCGTGACTGCTGTTGGAGTGGTACCTGAAGAAGTGGTACCTGATGGAGTGGGAGTTGATGGAGTGGGAGTGGATGGAGTGGTAACTGTTGGAGTGGTAACTGTTGGAGCGGTAGCGGTTGCAGCGGTGGTGGTTGGGGCGGTTGTTGTTGTTGGAGCGGTTGTTGTTGTTGGAGCGGTGGCTGTTGGAGTGGTTGCTGTTGGACTGGTTGATGATGACCGAGATCAGGAATGTTATGACTGAAACTGAGGTTAAATTTCGAGTGTCGATTACGAGTCTTGCGATTGAACATCAACAAGCTTTCGATCTCGATCAAATTTTGCTTGATGTTATTTTCTTCAGCTTTCAGCATGCTAATCAGTTGATTTTTATCGAGTTCAGCTCCAGATTGATCCGTAGTTGAGTTCGATTGTTGATTAAGGGGTTGAGACGTGTTTGCCGTTGCTAATTCAATCAACTTGATCTCATTTTGGACCAAGTTTCTCATCATCACCCTAACAGCTACTGCCCAACAGTAATTTGTGAAACTTCAATAAACAAACCCAGTCAATTGCATAAGTTCGTGGTATCAAGCGGTACCCAAGAAGAAAATGATAACTTACGGATGTAACAATCTGCAATCGTAACCAGACCCAAAGATCAAATCGCCAACGGATTTGATCTTACTAGCAGCTTGGAAACATCGTTCGAGACTAAGATTGATGCTTTCTTTAGTGAGAAAACATTCATGAAGTAAGATTATACTCAAGTTGATAATCAATAAAACCATCACTTTGTTATGTGAGACTTTTCTTCCCTCCCCTTCAAAGATCGTTTGGTGAAATTTCGGCGGCAGTGACATTTGAAACGTGATAATATCTTGATCTAGAATCAAAAAGTCAGGTCTTTTGTGTTGAATAAAATATGCCAAATTATGCATCATTTTGGAGAAAAAGAGAAGCAAAACATCAGTAAGAGGAAGTATTAGGTCTGTGATAACAGTGTAAAACGAACTGAGAGCGGAGGTCCGGTATAGGAACCTCTGGCATCTTCCAATATTTTTGTAAATTGAATCCAACTGGATCAGGAGCCCGGATCAACCAATCAGACACTCGGCCAAGCAAGACGGTAGCTTTTAATTCCAACTGGAATTCGTCGACATCATAGGGGTGAGAGCTAAAGAAGTGCGGATGAGAGATTGAGAGGGGATTTGTCGTCAAATGAACCGCTTCGATCGTGGCTTGGCTCGTTCCTGGTTTGGCTGGGAGTAAAGTTGTGATATCTGATTCTGAGATCGCATGTGGCCGACCGGCAGAAACCGACAGAAATCGATCCATCTGAAACGCTAGCCAAAAGGTCACAGCACTTTGGCGAATAAAACCCAGGAGAAATTGATCCCAAAGGAAATAAGCAAAATTCAATTACGTGTTCCCTTCAATCTTTATCTTCCATAATACATTCGCAGGGATTTCAAGCTTGCTTGCTTGTGGCTCTGCCTAGCTCACCGCTGATATTTCTCTTCAACTGTACGTGGTCCGGGAAGGAGTGATCTAGGTTTCGGTTTGGTTCGATCAAGATGCTCTTGGCATTTCTCCATTTGGTTTAAGCCTAACGGTGTTGCGAATTGAATGGCCAATCCACTACATACCCATGCTATATAAAACATTAAATAGTCACTAAGTGGCCTGTATCTGAATACAAGAAGTAGTGATTCTATTTACCTTGAACCAACTGCCCAGCCCCGTAGGCGAAGTAACAGTACACATTTAAAGACTGAGTGACTTGAAAGAGATGCGCTCCATAGAACAAAGCCTGGTCAATTGCGTTTTTTGCGCATTTGGCATGATAATGATGTACGGCCAAGTCCATTGACCAGTATCGTTTGATGTTACATGCACGTAGTAAGTTAAAGGCAAAATGATCGGGATTTCCCAGAACGGATTGTTGATAAGCCACGGCCATGATCGAATGAAGTAAGCCGACAAATGGGAAGTCGGGATGATTGGGTGATAGATGAAGGCTGGCAAGTAATTGAGCAGGTTCGATGAACATCAGTTGACCAGCCCCTGACTGGAGACTGAAATAGAGCTTGACCAAATGACTGATTATCCGGCGGGGTGGGAGACAGCTTGGCCAATTTGTCCAGACAACTTCCATGGCTGCTGTGATGAACACAATCAGAACTGATGACAGATTGACGAATTGAAGGTATTTGTAAATCAAACTGACGATTTGTAGTCGAATTTGGGATTGACGGTATTGATAAGTTTGGTGAAACCGCAGAAATTGAAGAAAGAGATGGCCCAGAAGAAAAAGTTAATGATGATTGAGGATGAGAATTGATAGACAGATCCAGTTGAGATATTAAGTTTTCCATCTCAGCTACATGTAAGCCAGGAAAAGTATATATTCATCAGCTTTTGCCACAAGTCTGACACGACGTTTACTGGAAAAGGAACAGGAAGGGGTAACTGACTAATTTTTTGCTCCAATGCAGCTATTTTTGCCAACGGTTTCCGAGTTGGAGGACTGGTGGGATCGAGCTGTTGGTTATTAAAGTTAATCGGATCATCGGGAATGTTATCTTCTAGGTCATATTGGCAAACAACGATACTAAAACCGAGGGATTTTGTAAATCAAAAAGGATTCCATTTTGATGTGTGGTTTAAACGGTAAGAAAAAAAGAAAGAAAGATGGTAAAAAAGAAAAGCTCAATTACGCAGGATCTTCGCCGTGTGCGGCGGCACTTCTCTTGCAAGCTCCACAGGCTGGTTTCTGGGCATCACATCGAACTTTGCGACTACGGCAGGTTGAACATGCTTGATTACGTTGAAGGGGTCGACTGACGAAACGTTTTGATTTCATTTTTTTGTTGTGGTTGTCATCTTGATCGATAGTTTTTTGTATTTGAGTTGATGGTCGTTCCTGATCGAAGCTTGATGAGGTTGCAGATGAGTTGGTTGATGAGGTTGAGGAAGAGAAGTTAACTGGTGGATATTGTTGCTGGTGGTGGATTCGGTCTGCTGGCATGTTCGTTCATCCGAAGCTCGATGGTCAACAAACAAGTTATGTATGGTTGTATGGTCAGAATGGTCAACAGGCTCAGAATGGTCAACAAGGAGTGCAGCTTGGCTTACGTAATCCGATCGGCTGACTGATTATGTAACCCGATTGATTGATCCGGTGGAATCCGATGACTGCCAGATTCTTGCAGGGCAAGTTCGAGCGGAGCATCCCTTGAAGGCACTGCAGCAAGTTTGAGAAGAACCACAAGGATTGCTACCACCAGGACATTCTTGAAACCGGGAAACTTGTAGCATTAAGCTGGGGCTCAAGTTTCGGCAATATAGATATTTAATTGTTTCTCTCTCTCTCCTGTTGTTTAAATTTGGTTGATTTGTCTGACCATTCGTCTTCGGTTCTACGATAAAGCTCATTCAAAACTCAAAAGATACCTTCACTTCAGCGGCAGAATGCGGGTGTGATAGCCATTTTTTTCATAGATATTGACGTCGACGTGAGTGTTTGGTTCTCAGATGGAAGAGTTTTGATCGGATGATGATCCAGTTTGGGATCCCCCAACAGAAATATCATCATGGTCTGTGGTTTGCTTGGATACGTTTTCCTCGGCGCAGTAGCATATTTTGTTTACCTTGTCTCTAGATAGTTGGTCCAATTTTTCATCTCAACTATGTCTCAGATTATCAATCCTTTCCAGCGATTTCCCCCCTTTTTTTCCTCTTGTGGACTATCTTGCTCATGCTCTATTAATCCTTTTCCTACCATCTCATAGCCACAACAGAGGTGAGCCATACTGATATCATGTTTCCAAATTGTCCCCATTATGCTTCTGTAATCTGATTATTTACCTTATTTCTCCTCTTGGATCCATCCATCCCAGCAATCGGCACTAGGAAGAGAAAGGACCCACAATTTACTGACCTACCCGGATGGCCAATGTACGTGACACCAATTTCCTGTCCCAGATGATTATTTCATTGGTGGCCGAAAAATATAATCTGGTACAGATTTCTTACTTTCCTTTTTCTCAGTCTTGGACAGGTAAGCACGCCACCCAATCCTCTTCGTCGTCCGGTCTTCGCAGGGGAACTGATCTTATCTGGCGATGGACTAAGATACCCGATGTGGTCTTGAATTTCGCGCGCCCTCTCGAGCTGGGGATGACGAGACACTTGAAGTTCCGTCCAGGATGGAGTGTGACGATGCCCGGACTGAGGTTGATCGATATCAGCCAGCCTGAATGGCTCGAGCATGTCCAAAAGAGTGAGTCCTACCCAATTGGAAAATCTGAATCCTGCTTTTTCCAGCCACACTTACGCTTCTCCCCATCAATCTGCGATCCAGCCAACTTTCACAATTATGTCAAGGTCAGTCAGTCATCCACGTCGTCGTCGTCTCCTAGAGGCTGCTTTCCGCGATTGTAACTGGGTGATTCCTTCCTACCCATCAATCATCTTCCGCAGGGCTCTCGCTTCCATTCGGTGATGGCCGATGTATTTGGAGACGGGATCTTCGTCACAGATGGACATCAGTGGAAAAGGAGTCGGCATATCTTAGCCCCTCTTTTCACTCTCAAAACTTTCCAGGCAAGTCACTCATCAATAATTTGGCTTTCAGTTTGGAGTACTTCTGCTCACCATCATCGGCCGTTTTATGGAAACCAGAGCTGTATTTCACCGTCTCTTAGGGTCAACCTTGATGCGTTGCTCGAAGGTATGGAACTTGCTTCTGAAAGTCGACCAGTCCTCGATATTTGCGATGTTCTGTTCAAGTTCTCGATGAACTTTCTGGTTTATGCAACGTCAGTCAGCCATCTTCCCCCGTCATCTCGAATCGGTCGAGATTAAAACTTTCGCACCCAGTTTGGGCAAAGAAATGGGCCAACTCCATCAACTCCACCTTCCTCCAATCCAGTCTTCCTCGCCTTCGCCCGATTCGATCTTTGTCGATGCATTCGATTTCGCTCAGAAACAGCTCGATCGCCGGTTCGCCCTCCTCACCCTTTGGAAAGCCGTCGAGGCAGTTGACATCAACTTAGGAAAGAAGATCGGCTCAGCATGCAAGACTCTACACGATTACACAACCTCGTTGATCGACGAGCGGTTGGCCAGCCTCGATCAACACACCGAGGGATACAACGAGACTCCTACCGATCTCCTCGGCTCTTTCCTCAGGACCCGCAAACAATTGGGCAGTGACTTGGGGAAAGAAGAGCTCAAAGAAACCTTTTTGAACCTTATCATTGCCGGTCGGTAAGCTTTACAGCTTGTCGTACCCCGGGACCATCATCTGATAGCTTGAATCTCCCACACAGAGACAGCACTGCCGAAGCTCTCACATGGACTTTCTATCACCTACTCATGAACAAAGATATCGTGGCGAAAATAAGGGAAGAAGCTAGCGCAATCACTGGAAAGGACAGAGCCGGCCGAGTCACCTACGAAAACAACAAAGAGTTCAAATGGGCCCATGCGGTTATACTAGAAGCTCTCAGGCTACATCCAAGTATTCCCAAGGTGGGTTCTTCTTTTTCTTCCATGTACCAGGAGCTCTAAATTTTTCATGCGGTTATGTCGTCTTTTTGTGCGGCAAATCAATAGAATATTAGATTTGCTCTCAAGGCAGATAAAATCCCCGGTGGCCCAGTGATTGAGGCAGGAGATGCGGTCAGATGGAGGTGGGTTGATCACTCTGACTGGACAAGGACGGATCCACCAGCTGGAACATAATGCTTTTTTCACATAAGCTGATATTGCTGTTGACTTAGTGATTGGGCCATCGCTCGAGACCCTGAGGTGTGGGGAGAAGACTGTCTCGAGTTTCGGCCGGCCAGATGGATCGATGAGAAGGGGAACATCAAGCAGTTTGGCCAGTTCAAGTTCCACGCCTTCAACGTGAGCCGATCTCTAGCCATCTCAGCACCCTCTGCGATGTGACAGACTCTTATCTCTGGCGCTGTTCTTCAGGGTGGGCCAAGGGTTTGCTTGGGAATGAATTTCGCAATCTTTCAGTGCGTCTCCCTGATTGTGGAAGTGTTCCATAACTTTGAACTCGAATTCGCTCCAGGGTGGTAAGCATCTATCTCACTAGGAATTTGATTCAGTAACGACCGGCTTTAAGTCCATATGCTGACTCTTCATGAACCACACTCGACAGGTTAGAGGACGTCCCCAAAACGCCTCTCGTGGGTGACGCTTCATCCATGTCGTATCTGACGCCTAAATACAAGCCGTCGCTCACGCTTCCCATGGCACAGCCAATGATGGTGGTCGTAAAAACCTACCAAGGTGGTAGCTAACCGCAGCTTGCATTTTGGGTGTATAACTCCAAGATATCTTTCTAGATAGAGGAAATCGAAATCTGATCCGATGGAAGATAATCCCCGAGCAGGACTTGGTGCGAACAATAGGACGGTTTTCATAGAATATAAAATCATTAGCACGTCAGCAAAATATTACCCAAAGCGCCAGCCAATTTGGCTGAGAAAGCTTGCCAACATTTGATGACGGATTTTCCCATGTGAACAATTTTAAAATGTTCATAATCTTAGGAGGTACAACCAGTCCATTGGGCTTTAATCTACCGCCCTTCCAGTTGTCTACAGTTTTATTTCATCTCGTAATTTATTTCACCCTCAATGTTCCCAACCAGGACTTTTCCCCCGTAACACTATCCAGCTTTTTTTTGTTTTTGCTTGTATCTTCCATCCCTTTGATTTCCTATTGGAACTTGATTTGATTCCCGTCCCAGACTCGATGAATGACCATCCCACGTTCAACACCAAGAAATACACAAAGCATTGCTACTCGAGCCTTTGTGCCCAATCAACGTCACCTTGTGCTGGAAGTAGGATATTCCAGGTCTTCTCCACCAGACATGACGTCGGATTCAACCTGCTGCATGTACCCAACCACCATGAAAAATTATGTGTCCATTGCTATACAAGGGACATGCTGAGGTACAAAGGCCCCTTTGTACTTTGGGGTGTCGCTTGTATAGCAAGAGACACACCAGCGTTCATGGTGAACAAGGGCCTCAACATGACTAAATTGAATAATATCTACAAGGGTATTTATGTAGTCAAGTGAAACTTTTGAAATTTCTTGCAAGTAGGAATCATCAAACAATTTATGTGACAAGTACAGCGATAAACAAAATGGCATTAGAACACGTTTTAATTGTAACCGGCTGTCTTCTGAGTGGATAATACTTCAACAAGGTGCTATTCAACTTTTCACCTTGACTTCACCGCTACTAATGAACCGTAGATTGTAAGTAATTACCGATAGGCACTGGTCGTGTAATTCGCGTTTGATTGGATCATTAATGGACTTCCGGGCCTGGCAAATCTCTTAATCCTCCTACTCCTTCACTTGGTACGCTGCTTTGATGTCCCACTTGCTTTGAGGAGATTTCGCGCTGACGTACTTGGTAAATGTAAGGAGTTGAGGGTCTCTCAAGACGAGGTCGAATTTATTCCAGCTGGGATGGATCGTCAGAATAGTCGAGTCATCCTCCTCTTGCCCGCCTTCAGATCGACCGGGAGCTTTGTAAACTGCGGGGTCCGATTGATCTTCATCGCTAGATGCCATGTAGCAATCCCATCCTCCCACCTCTCCATCCTCCCATCCCAAAGAAGGCGTCAAAGACATGTGCAGTTCCAGGAGTTGTTGTACGTTCGAAGTCGCAAGAGTATAATCTAAGCCCGGTCGGAACCGACGAGGAGTCACGTTATGAGAGGTTGGAATGCATGTGGTGATCAAGTTGAGCCATTTAATGAAAGCGCTGCTTTGGAAAAGTGCCTTCAAGTCTAAGAGTTGCAGTGTTGCCGAGTTGTTGCTAGTCGGGTTACTTGTTGATGGCGTGAGATAGCGATGCTTATGAGGCGGACCCACAAGCTCCCAGCTGTCGTCCTGGAGTCCAAGTTCAAATTTAGGTCCGTGAAACTGCTGGGGATACAATTGAGATTTTGAAGGATTCTTGGTAAGGGCCAAGAGATCTTCAGCCTCATTTACCAGGATGGTCTGCTTTAGCTGACAGGAGAAGTTGTAGCTGAGGAATCCCATCAGACTCAAGTGTGAATCCTTTACAAACCGATCCTTGAGTCTGGAGATGTCTTCAATTTTGAGAAAGCTGGGGTCGATAAATTGGCCAAGATACTTAAGGTCACTAGGAGTCAATGCCGACGCAGGCTTAATAGGTATCTGTAATTCGGTATCCAACCAAAGTGAATCATCGCCGGACTTCCCTTTCTGTAATCCAAACAGTGTGTATAATAATTGTATATATTTATGCGATTGTATCAGCCTTTCATCCCCAAAGCGAAGATACTATTGGATGCTAACTAATTGATCCAAGCTTGCACCTAGACTTTTGAGCTGTTTTCCCTCTTCTTCCTTGATCCGAAGTCCATCCGAGTAGCCCGGTTCATCTCGATGAGGTAGATGAAACCAACCAGAAATACTCAATCGACTCTTCTTCAAATTAAAAACTTCTTCGACCGAATGAAAGCTTTTCCCTGGTTGGACGACGAAAAAAACGAAATGATTCCAACTTGGTAAGATTTTACTTGATGGGATCGGTAGTGGCTGTCGAGTTTCTGGATCGACTGGATAGAGTTCCAGGGATCCACCATCTTCCGCTTCCCAAGGAACATCTGGATCGGTGAGATACAAGATATACGACACTCTCCTGGTTCCGATCACGTCGTCGTGATTCAATAAATCTGTTGACTTAGAATGAGCATAAGTGGATCAATTCAATCTCAGATGAGGGCAGATTTTTACTTACGACAACCTTGGCGATAATTGTTGATGGACATGTCGGTCTGTTTTCCGGACAGAGGTCCACATCCAGTAACTTGGTCGAGGAATTGGCGGAATTCGTGGGAATATAACGTGTCTCTGACCGTTTTGACGTGTTTCATTTTTTTGGCTTCCACGGCGGGCAGACCATCCAAATTGGCCAGGTCACCTGTGTTAAAATCAGAAGATATTCAACTGATTAGATTAGTCCATCTCTGGCATGAATCAACACAATCTGCACACCTGTTTGAAATACCTGTCAGGTACGAATGATACGGATTTGCGAGACGCAAAAAGCAGGCTTGGAGAACTTTTTAGGATCCGACGATGAGAATTTGACAAATCATGAGCGATCTGATCTGACCTTGTAAATGTCAGTTTCCTTCAAGGTGAAGGATAAGCCATTCCTGATTTCATCGCGGGCGAGTTGTAAGAGCTTGGGATCGAATATGTTCTTGAGGACCGAGTGACGATACGGGAGTGATTGGTCGTGTTCCAGCTTGAGTGAGGGCGCCAGAGATCTGAGGAGGTTTCTTGAGCTGAAAGCCGTCGAGTTCGGATGTCCATTCTGCGTACCTTTTGCGCTCCTGTCGTCCAGCTTGGCGCGTTTTGGGAGATGGCCGCCGTCTGCTGAGCTATCGAGTTCCGCACTGAGAGTCTTCACGTCGTTTGTCATTGGGTCTTTCGTAGAGGCTGGTTCACCACTTTCTGCCCCAACTCACGCCCACTCTCCTTTTTGAATATGCATATGCAACTGTCTGTGCATATGCATGCGGGAACCACATGTGGCAACTCGGAAGCAGTATCCAGGGTTGCAAAAGCCCATCAGCGCCATCGCTGGCTTAGATCAAAGGCAGCTCGTCTCCCTCCTATGCGCTATGTAGAGGAGAAAGCTGCCGGTTCGAGTTCCGTGGTCAGTGCGGCTCGCCGGCCTTTTGCCGCCGGCGAAGATAGTTACACCCGGAGTCGCCACTGCACTTCCCCCTCGCAGGGGTCCTTTTGCTGATCAGCGTCCCGGATGCTTCAATTAAGGTCGGGCAGACTCTTTTTGCTTACCACAAATATGGACAGGATTTAAAGGGGGAGAAGTCAGACGTGGGTGAATGTAGAGAAACAAGAACGTCCGATATGCAGACGCCCCGCCTTCATGGAGAGAAAAGTTGATCGTATATACTGGATCCACTTCATCCGTCGATTTGGATATATTCATGATGATCGGTCGTTGTTGTTTTGAATGAAACCGCGGATGAAGAGGGTCATGAATTTCCACTAGACAGCAGGCAGAGCTAGGTTTTCATAAGCGGCAAATTTGATTCTAATATTACATTTTTTTTTCGTTGATACAATTCCAGATGATGATGGAATTTTCTGTTACATTGGGGTATATAGTAGTACATGATAAAACGAAGAAATAGTTCGTGATCGACAAGTGAAGAAGGCGTCCAACAAGCAAAATTGAAAGAAGAAAAAAGTCGAAAGAAATTGTCTGAGGGTACAAAACAAAAAGAAAGGCTTGGAGCTTCCGCTTTGCCCAGATGGCTTGAGCTGAACGAAACAGATGTTGAGGGCTTGTAAGAGAAAAAAACAGATCCAGTTGGAAGACCCCGCTTAGAAAGATACGAAACCTTCCATCAAACATTTTCAGATATTAGAGAAACGAAAACTGCAGGTTGCCCATCATTTTCATAAGAGGGTATTGGAACTCACTTCGAGCTGATGTAGCTATTCTCATTCCGATCTCGTCTATAATTATCGCTTGGATTGGCTCCTGCAAGTTTTTAACAGCATTAGCGAAATGATCACCCGGAGAGTCAGTATGGTGAAATATCCTCACGATATCACACATCCACCACCCATGTTGACCGACACTCCTGAGTAATAGTTGAGAGGAGGTTCTGGTTTCTTGGGCGTAATAGGATCATTTTTATTAACGGTAGGGTTGCTCGAGTTCTTCATTGATTCAATTTTTTCTAGGGAAGATTGGTTGAAAAAATGAATTGAGATAGTTATGTAGTTTATTGTGATTATAAATTTCTAAATAAAAGAGGTGGACACGGAGCTGGTGTTGGTTGACTAGTCGATGAAGAGCAAAGGACGTTCCTCTTAAAGAAGCGCTCCTGGAAAATTCCAGCTACCAAAATAAGTTTCCCTTGTGTATCCTCTGCAGGCTAGGAAGGTCGGATGTATGTAAGAGGCATAGGAAAGAGATATCTATTGAAGCTTTCCTGGCAGATTCATTTCTTTTTAGTTGCTGGCATCAAGTGATGTCATCGAAATACCACTTGCACAAGACAAACGACAGCGTAGAAGATGTAGATTACGGAAAGTGGATTCCTTTGATGAAGGACTTCAAGCGGAGATCAAGATGGGGATTAAGTAGATTATTCTCCCCAGACTCCAGATAGTGGACGATTAATTGCCCTCATATACCCTCACAAGCCAAATCCAGGACTAGATCCCATTGATTATGTAGTAGGACTGTCGTTGGTGAATCTTGGGTACCAATTTGTCTTGCTCACTGCATCTCCTCGAGTTACAAGTGTGATTGATTACTTGCGATTACAAGTCTGGCAGAAGACTGGAGAGGCCTCCAGACTCATATGTACTTGGATCCATGCCCATGTGGTCTGGATACGAAGTCGTGGACTGAATGCTCACCAAACCAAAGTCCAAGGACAAAAGCTACTGCTTGTTTCTTTGGTGTATTATCTAATTAAAACATAATCGCAATTTATCTATCTTGAACAAACAAGTAGTGAGCCATTTCCGCTATGATTGACAAGGTCGGCGATTGTACCAAGTTGCCACTGGTTTGCTTGTTGGGTGTTGCTGACTATTCACTCGTGGATAGCAGGAGAGAACAGCTATAGCTTTAGAGCAGCAGACCCTATTCCAACGGAGATTTTCAAACGAGATAATTCAATAAATGCGAGGTGGGTTCCAGATCTCAATCGTATTGATGCCCTTGCCCCCTCAAAGAACGAAGATACATGATGGAGAGGAAGCGGAGTTAAACACCGGGATCCGAATGGCTTGCCCCAAAAATCGAACAGAACATGATACCGCAGAGGAAGTGCAACTCCAGACGCCTCGGCTGTAAGCGTGCTACAATCCTACTGCTTACATCTATGGGAAGTAATATCACTTGTGCATAGCGGAAGATCCCTTTGAAGATATTATTACTCTTGTTTTCCTATGAGATTACTTCCACTAAACACCAGGGTCAATAACAAGAGGTGTAGAGGTTGTAGTGCAGAAAATTGTTAGAAATACCAGTAATTTAAAGTTTAATAATTTCTTGAATTTTCCAAGGTTAAAGAAACCGCTATGGGAGAGAGAGACATTGTCCCAACCAGTTGATTACTGCTGGATGGAATGCTATGGATTTGTTTGTGCTGTTTGAATTTGGACTTTGGCGCTTTGGACCACAAATTAAATAGCCTACTTCCACTGGACTGGGGCAGTATAGCGCAACGCGGAATTTCCCGTCAGGAACCACATCCATCAAACAAGGTCAGTCTTCCACGCTTTCTAGTTAACTGTCCAAGATCCACTCACTGACCATTTTTCTTCAATCCGATTCAGATTCAGCGCACATACTGATTGGTTTGTCGTAACATGGCCCACCAAAAGAGCTCTTCCCCGCTCAGCTCGATCCCAGATTATCCTGATCTCAATCTGCGTCAAGCGGATCACCATCAGATACCAGCTCAATCCCGGAAACGATCATTCCAGAAGCCTCCCGATGACGCCGGTACTCAAATCAAAAAAACCAGAAGACAGTCTCAAACTGAACTTGCAAACAATCTCAAAAAATCTAAAGACGAAAACCCCTATGAGAACCCATTGTTCCGCAAGCCATCTCCCCGGCCTGAACCCAGCCCTGTGATCTCACCCTTACCAACTCAACCCCCTCAGATCGCGTCCGAACCTGCCATCTCCACCGAGGCAAGAAGTAAAAAAAATCCTCCGAAACTCGTTCAGTGGAATTCTCTAGAGCCCGATAAATCTCAGCTAGCCTCAAGCCACACTCTGCCTCGTTTATGGATCGAATCTCAAGGCTCGCGTAGCTTCCCAGCCCATTTGCGCTCCTACGGACCTCTCTGGGAACCACCTGCCATAGTCCATTCAATTTATAACCTTTCGCGCCAATGGGAGGTCAAGAGCGAACCGATGGAAGCCACCACTGCCCTTCGAAAACGAATGCAGGCAGCCGAAGCGAATTTACCCTATGCCCCAGCCATGCAACTTTTATCTGATTTAGGATGGTACAAGTCGAAGTGGAATAGAGAAGAACGTCGTGAAAATGATCGCTGGGGAGGATGGTATGATCACATCAAATTGGATTTCAACTCATTCTTACAATCTCAGTTGGACGACCAACAAGCTGAAGAATATCTCCCGAATGGTGTTCATTTTCCAGCGGCATTTGAGGAGCGGACATCATCACCCCAAAAGCCCACTCGGCTGATTCGTAATTCTCTGCACAATCAATGGGCCGCCGAAGGCAATAAAGGTTCTCTAAGTCTTTATGCCGGGCCCTTGTCCGTTGGGAAATCAACCGATGGCAAGGAGCTGATCGAGCAGCAAAGATTCACTTTTCAACGGTTTGCTAGTTGTCGCTTGAGTGAGATGACTTTGCACAACTTATCTATCTGCCTCCATCCTTGGCCGTCAATTTGCTAATCCCAACGACCGTCTTCTTGTCCCACAATCACACGTGCTGTCATCATGAAATGTCCACAAATCAATAGACACGTTAATACCACAGAAAGCGGGCTTTATGTTGAACGCTGGGGCATTAGTATGGTCGATAGATTTCCTTCCTGCCCCAGAGCTTACCAATTACTCCTGTCTTGGGCATGAAAACCAACTTGGAACAGCTTGCGATTTCCTGGCGGTAGCTACAATTAGCTCCGACCCCGGCTTGGTTCCCCCATCAGAAATTGGCAAACAGAACCAAGATACCAAAAGCGTCGTTCAGATTTGGAGCATCCCTCATGTCGAGCCTACCAACTTCCACGAGACCTCAACTGCCAAACCCTCCGACGAGCAAGCTATACCATCACCTGGTGGTCCTGATAGTCGTATCTATGAATCCCTTAACGGCCACTCAACTTCCTCGGAAAACAACGATGATTGTCCTCAGCTAGTCACGTTGTTGGCTTTTTCCAGCCAGGCATCTGTTGTCCGTTGGTGTCCACGGGGAGGGAGGAAAAACACGAACACGGTCAGTGTCGCAAAGCAGTAGCTTGTTATGTCAAGCTCATTTTTAAGAAATGGGGCTCAATTGGCCAACATATAGATTTACTTACATCATCTCCTCCAGAACAGACGGATCCTCCAGTTCCCAACTCGTCTAGCCCACAAGTTGATTCCCTCGGGCTCTTGGCAATCGCGTTTTTGGATGGAAATGTTGGGCTATATAGCGTACCGCATCCCTTTCAAGCCAAAAAACTGGCCCAATCAGCCGACGGTTCTGGGTCTCAGTTTCATGATTCAAATCATGTCGCAACCTGTGTGTTCAATTGATTTACTCACATTGGCCCTCAATTTCTTGTCGGCTCATTTCAAGTTCTCTGGCAGTAAATTTGGCACCGGTCGCTAGGTTAATGTTACCGAATACAAATTGCCTCACGCTAGATTGGGCTAATCACGACGTACTTGCTGGTGGTTGCACGAATGGTGATAGCATATTTCCGCTTGACTGATCTTACGCGTCACGATCGTTCCGGTCAACTGATGCCTCCAAATTCATGTTGACGTATTTGGCGTGGGATTGAAGGCAACATTGTGATATGGCACGTAGAAACCATATTGAAACTGCTGCCATCGACTCCAGCTTTGCAGGGCCCTCTCTTCATTCGCCCGACACATTTTAAGCCAGTCCATTCCGCCCCAGTCAAGTCGATTTCTTGGGTTCGCACCCCGCCGATCAACCAATTCGGTAAGCCTGATCTCGATAGTGATCCTGCGTTTTTTGCTTCAACTGGATACGACGGTAGTGTAAAGATGCTTGATACCCAGGATCTGGCTGCATCAAAATCCTTGGTTCATGAACGAGGTCAGCTTTATGCTCTTCCACGACTTTTCTGACTTGGACGACCCACAAGGTTAGGATTACCAAGAGCTGATATCTTCACCATATTCACTTCTCTTCGATGCCCGTTGAACAGGAGAAACTACCTCTTTGGCGTTTTCGCCCGCTCTAGGATGTCTCAACTTGGCAGATTCAGATTACAGTATCAAATCAATCTTTCTCAAACCCCGCGAATTGGGTGTATCCAAAAAGATCTTGGTTCAGCTGGGATTGGTTTGGGTTAATGAACTTTCCTTTTATCCCTCTGTGACCCATAATCGATCAAATACTTGTCCATTTTATGACCGGTCATACTTGAAAACTTCATACTGACCCGCTGCTATGATCTTTTAATTCGGAATTTGTAGCAAGTAGCCACCTCTGATTTCCATTCGTTTATTGCATATGCCGCTGCGGATGGGGTATGCGGACTAGCCTCATTAATCAGACCGCAAAAGTATCGAAGTCGAGCGGTTCGTCGTCTTCACACAAATATCAATATGGATCATTCATTGTCCAACTTTGTGGATTAACTGATGATTAAAATTTATTTGGCATTCTAGACCATGTGGGCGCCAAAGGTTTATCAGATGGACTTCAATCAAAAAACTTCTGAACTCAGAATGCTAGATAACTTGATACCCCAGGTAAGTAACAAGAACTGCGCCCCCCCCCCCAAAAAAGAAAAAAACTCTTTTCATGTTGCTCGAAGCTAAGAGATCGTCATTATTGTCCAATCGTGGGAACCAAAGCCCCGCTCACAAGACGGAACATCGGTTACAGAATCAAAATCAAAAGCCAAAACGGCGACCAACAAGAAAGGAGCGAACGACCAGACGACCATAGCCGGGAAAAAGAAAGCTGACCAAGCGGCCCAAACGGCGAGTTCGATTGGGGCGTATGGATCGATTGTTGGTGTACATTGTCTCAGTTGGAACAAGACGATCACTAGAGCTAGCTTGTTGGCCAGTGGAATGGGCTGCGGCTTGGTCCGGGTAGATTTCGTCGAAGGCGGCTTGAATAGTGCTACTACTACAAATATTAAACTTGCTCCTACCTTCGATCAACTACTCCGCGAGTCTCTCGATATCAACAACTCTGCTGCTGGTATGGAAGATGACGATGATGATTAGGTTTTTCTTTATTGTTTCCTTTGACATCTACAATCATCTTCCACCTAGCAAATCAATAAATCCTACACTTGTCTTACGCCTAGCAACTCCACTCCCACTCGGATCAGCCGTCGGCTCACTGGTCGTCTTGCTGGCTACTTATACCTACAATTCATCCTCTGATAGTAATCCTTCGCTCTCGTGCCCTCAAGTGAAATGTCCGACCGGATTCGTTATCCCCTCTTCGCAGAGAAAAAGAACACACACTTTAATGAATTGTCCAACCCACTCCAGTACTTTCTTCTTGAAAGTTGTTTGTTTGTTTGTTGTATTGAGATGGGGGTATATTTAGGTTGTTTTATTTAAGTTAAATATATATATCTAATGTATAAAAAGGTGATGGTGATGGTGATGGTGATGGTGATAGTTGATGAGAGTATGATGGATGGTGATGAGATTGTGTAGATGGATGGGTGAATGTGTGTGAATGAATGAGGATACAAGATGGGGCAAAAGGCCCTGGTATTTATAGAGAAGAAATGCTGAGGAGAAATTGTCTTGTGCACATTTAATGGAGGAAAGCTTTATTAAGCATTCCAGATTTATGGAGAGAAAAGTCTTACTACTTTTCTCCCAGGAAAGGAGTTGTACTTTACTCTTGATAAAGTACATCAGCATTTAATCCTCTTAGCCGGAATGTACCATTCCTCTGGTGCATTCTTATTCTTATTGGTGCAGCAGTTTGTACTGTGCTCAGCATAGAGCCCAGCAGTTGTGGCCACATTGGCCATGTTCCCTTCTACAGGGATTACATCTTCAACATGTTGTTTATCTTCTCATCATTCACCGGGTTTTATATGTCATAAGAAATAATATAGAAAGGTCTCTCTACCCTAGCGTATAACTGATTTTAATTCATAACATAGGTACACACATGATCCATTTATCCTAATGCACAAAAGTCTGGAATCTAGATAAACTTATATTAGGTGGTTTCAAAGTTCAGCGAGGTTGACTTGCCCGATTGGCAAGTTACTCAGTATGTTTTTTTCTGGCAGACTTTGATTTGCCTCAATATGTAGGTATGCAAATCCACTGGACTCAACTTTGAGTCCCCTAGCATGTAATGTACATACAAAGCCAAAAAACTTTGTTGTCCAATTCTTCTAACAAGATTCACCCAAGATCACAGGTCCAAAAATTCCTCAATTTCCAGGCACTGATGCAAAACACTACATAATCCTCTCCTCAAATCTTTGCCTCTGAGTTCTTTGTGAGTGTCTTTCCAACTGCTTGAGACCTTTGGTAATTTGATCTTGATCTTTTCCTCATTTTGAATGATCACTTCTGGAGACAATTTCATTGGATTTTTGGCTCATCTCTTGGATGGTATAGATTTATCATTAAAAGCCAGAGCATTTCTGGCCATCTCCAAATCCCAGTCACTCTGCATTTGGCTTGAATCAAGCTGCAAGTAAATTTACTTTATTTTTCATTCTGTAGGACTTCTTGAATTCTAACCAACCATGCATTCAAAGCCATACAAGCTGAGATACACTTTGCTTGATTTCTCAATCCATGTTATGACATGTGAAGTCAAGTGTGAATTTTTTCTGTGGTAAATTAGTGGTTTATATTCCTTCCAGTTTCTTGAGTTACTTAGACTGGACATGTTGTCCGGATCATGAATTGCACGGCATGTGAGGAACATGTCACATAGGCAGTGACTGCACAGAGGGTTTCAAAGGCCTGCCCGCTACATGCTGTCATGTTAACTGTGAATCACCCAAGCGACATTTATTTCTGTGACATACAGGAACATGCAACTTGTATGTCACTCAAACTTAACCCAAGTCCCTCGCCTTGCGCGCGAGGCGCCTCCACAGGAGGAACTTGGATCTAATGTCGCATATTTGGCCTGACAGAGTTCACCTGTTTGGCTGGAGTGATCTCCCCCTCCCCCATAGGACAACAACCACTAATCCATGCATCCCGCCTTAGGGATCATTGGAATCCTGAGATTTTCACAATCATTATGCTGTTTTTCAAATCTCAGATATCTTTCCACACTCAAAAAAAAAACAACTTGTAAAAGTTGGGTGATGACATTCATTTGTAAACAATCCGGCCTGAAAATCACCTGATTTCCCAAGAAAATTATCTGGTCATAATTACATATTTCCTCTTATCCTCTCATTGAATTTAAAAGAAAGCCCACACAAAAGTGTGAGAATGTTGAATAAACTGATGATCCGAGATCCGGTACTTCAAATCTGGCTACTTTACAAAAATCGAAAGAGGCCAGACAACAAACAAGGAGGAGGGCCACTTTTGGGAGTTAAGTCTCCAAAAAAAATATGACTAGAAGCTGAGATCCCAGGCTATCATCAGCTCGTTTGGATGTGTTCAATAGATGAACTGTGTAATTTTTAAAAATGCAAAAACACAAAAATTGTGATTTTTTGGGAAAAAGTCTAACTCCCTCAGGCCACGCAAGGGACTTTACATGTAAGCCTCTCCTTTGAAGACGCTTCGCGTCTCCTTGGAGAGGCTTAGTTAAGCTAGTATGTCACTTACCACCTTGCTTTGCCTGGGGTGAATGGTTCCCTCAATCGAGGACCCAGGAAAGCCTATATACCAAGCCGCCTTGTGTAGCACGTAGTAAAATGTGGTTTTTTTCCAAAATGATACTTGTGAAATCTGCCGGATATGTAGCAGATTTTACTTTTTTTTGAAAAAACATATTTACTTGTGTAATGTGAATCTTTTTTTGAAAATTTGAAAAAGAAAAAATCAGGGTCCTTGTGTGAGCGTAGAAATCTGAAGCAGCTTTTGGGTAATTTTGGTCCTATCAGCTTTGAACATGATGCCACCTACCATGGGCAACCCACACTACATCAAGAGAGCTGAGGAGAGCATACAACCCCTTTGAAAAAGGCCTTAGAATGATCCTCAACTACAAATCTAGCCGCCTAATGTTTTTTTTGAAAAAATGCATTACTATGTTCCTTATCTAAGATGTATCCATTTTCTTTTGTCTTTCAAAATTGAAAAAATCATGCTTGTCTCGAGGTAGCAAAATCTGGCAAAAAGGAAAAAACTGCATCTATTTACGTATCCAAACAGGCATTTTTTCTGGTTTTACACAAGGCAGCTTGGTATGGGCTTTCCTGGGTCCTCTCAATAGATCCAACCAACATATTTAGGTACTTGGTTCGGCGAGGCATCCACTAGTTTCGGCCTTGGTGTGAAGATTAACTGTTCATTGCTAAGGACAGAACCAGAACTAGAGAGAATAAAAACAATCAACAAGTGAAAAAGAAAATAAAGAAAGATAACAAGAAAGAGATAACGGAGAATGTATTCACCACTAGGTTTTGAATGAGAAGAACACAGACAACAGGCTAGGAGATAAGAAGTGAAGAACAAGAAAAGAGAACTGAAAGAAAAACATTAGAGACAGGATTTGAAAGGATGCCAGCGATACTTCTCACCAAATAGGAAAGAGACCGTCAGTTGGAGGAGCCAAGTGATTGGTATTTGAGTTGATGAGATTGATTTTGAGTTGGTCGACGTCGTCTTGATAGAGGACGGATGATGATTCTTGAGGTTTGAAAGTGAAGGAAGTCGGGAGTTATGTGAGAGTGAAGATGAAGAAAAAGGAAAGAAAGGGATGGAAGGGATAGAAAGAGATGAGTCGAGTGAGGAGTTGGACCGAAGAGATTAACTCAGAGAGAAAAGGGGCTCCGAGTTTAAACCCCCCTGGGTTGTCAGCGGTCAAAATTCAACACTTGGTGACGTAGCGATTGTGAAATGTTGGACCCAACTGAGGTGGATTAAAACAGATTTGACGAAAAAGATAATAGGAAAAAAGATTGGGTGGCTGCACAACAGTAGCGATCTATTCATGAGGGGTTTTAGATGATGATGGCATCAAGAAGGGAACAAAGTTCGTGGTGTACCCTTGATAATACAACGAACAAGGGGGCAATAAGGACACAATAAGAACATGGACACCAGTCTCATCCGCTCAAAATACAGCAGACGAGGTGTCCAGGGATGTCTTGGACGGAAGGGAATTGTTGAACAAGGGTCATTCATACATCTCCCAGCTGATTTGGCCAAGTACCTTGTCCAGACTTGAGACTCCTGGTTCCTATTTATCCTACTTATAACTACCCTCCTAGTCGTTGTTTGAAAACTATCCCAGTTACTCAAAGAAATATTTACATAGTATGATGGATCAATCACAGCTGAAACAAATTAATTTCTTTATCTCTAAGAACGGCAATCCTCAGTCCACCGGAACAAGTCCCTCAACGATTGACAGACAGCTTTTACACCTTGGCGCATGGGAATTCAGTACGTTAGTGGGGTACAACTCTGCGGCCAAAGTATCGTAACCTTTCTCGACACATCCGGGAGGTGGAAAGGCTTGCCACTTGTCAAGGACGACATATGGGACTTCTGCCTCGCTATGTCCAGGAGAACGGACGGCAAAGAAGGCGGCGTGACGGCAGCGATTCTTAAGGAATACATCGACGCCATACAAGCATGGCACTCTTTCCACGGCGAACGCTTTCCCGAAGACTCACGACAACGAACTAACCTAATCATCAGGGCGAGCGAACGCGTAGACACCCTCTTTCCTCAGAAGGCCCTCAAGAAAGCAATCCACATCCGGCATCTATTGTTGATACACGATAAGTTATCACACGGGACTGAGAAGCAGAAGGTGATCAGTGATGTGGCGATTATCGCCTTTTGGGGGATGGCTCGGTTGAAGGAACTGACTTCCGACTCACGAGGCGGACCGCAGACGAGGCGGAACACGGTGATGAAACACGACACTATCGTCAGGAAGAGATACGCGAAGGTCTTGATCAGACAAGCAGACACGTCAACATCGTCCCCACCACAAGTATTGAAATTGAGGAGGTTTGGCCACACGTTATGCCCGGTGGCCGCACTGGAACGTCAACTGGCCAAGGTCCCTGGAGAGTCTAGTCCCCTATTCAGCTTCGTCGAAAACAACTGTCGTGTCAACTTAACAAGAGAAGCGGCGGTTCTAGAGATACCAACCTTGTTCAACAACGCTGGTTACACTGGCTTCACTGGATATTCGTTTCGCGTTGGCGGAGCCTCGCTCAGAATGGCGATGGGCGTTCCCGTAGAGGAGATCAAACGTTTTGGGGAGGTGGTGTTCAGACTGCTACCAATTGTATTCTCGTCCGTATTCTCACTCTGAGCTTCTAGATTGTAAAGAACTTCTGGCAGTTCTCGAGACCGAACGTGGGGATCAAGTGATGGGATAGACTTATGGCTACGGCTTGTTCATGGACTATGTATCACTGATTCTCAGGATCATTTCTCTGCCATCCTACTCAATATTGTTTTTAATAATTTCTTGCATATCTTCTGTCTCGTGTCTTTGCAACCCAATCTCAACAACCAATAAACTCATCAGACGCGCATCTTAGCATCTTCTGATTCTCCACACACCCGCCCCCAAACACTAGCGTCTTGCACTTTTGACTCAGAATCGAGACTTCTAGGAAATTATCCTTCCATAAATTTCCGAAAAAAGCGCACAGAAGAAATCGAGTTGGAGTGACCTGGTGTGTGTGTTTAAACCCCCCCAAAAAAGGCGACCAAACCGGACATACAAATGTACCATCAACAAATATTGGAGGACTTTCCTTTGATTTACAGCCCCCCTGTAGAGCCAGATCTAGTTGGAGGCTAGAGTTTACTTGCAGTCAAAAATCGAGAATTTTAGCTTTTTGACATGCAAATTAAGATCTGCAGCCCCTGCAGATGGCCACGGGAAGTCCTCCATTATCATTTCAACTCATTTTTTCTTCTAGATCAAAGAAATTAGAAACATAAAAACGAGTGACAAAATATCGACTTTTTTGGTGCAGAGATAAATGTGAAAATAATTGTATCTATTTTTTAAAAAAAAATCTGCTAATATATAAATTGTAGACAGAGATCCACACAAACCCACCCCCACCACCCACTCTAAAAAAAATTAATTTCTTTTCTTTTGTATGCGTTCGTTCTTTTCATTGAGAAGTGTATGGTTTTTGGTTGTTTTAGTGAAACTTGAAAAAAGAAAAAGAAAAAAAAAGGAGACTGAAGAAAGAAAGAAAAGAAAGAAAGAGAATACAAAGATGAACACCCTCCCAGTTCGAACTCCAGAGCCAACGATTCCAACCAGATAACGTTTGAAAGAAAGAGCAGATCATGAAAAGTTACGAAGCCGACCCCCGAACTTTACCAGTAATATTTAAATTCTTAGCCAACTTAATCTTTTTCTTTTTCGAGTTAATAGAATCTAGTGGTAAGTAAGCGAACGGCGACACCGCGTTTTCTTTGCTATTCTTATTTACAACCACTCGATCACCGCCCGCTTTCTATTGGTTTTGGTCATCATCCCAGCCACACAAACACACACATAAACGCCAAAAAAAAGATCGGTGGTCAATTGTCAAGAATAATCAATCAGCTGATCATCTATCTCCCAGAAGGAAGGAAACGTACTTTGGCTTTGAATTCTGAACCTAATCTTTCCTTGACCCGTTTGACTTTCTTCTTCTTCTTGTGGTTATTCGACTCATCATCAGCGATATGAAATCCATGTACGGCATCCTTGATGGTCTTTTCGTCGTCATCCACATCATCATCATCGTCGTCGTCGTTGTCGAAAGAAGAATGATCCTGTTTTCGTTTCTTGTTGGCCTTGACGTTTCCACGCGCGTCTCGTCGGAATCCGTCGGCACCATTGATCGCCTGCAGGAACGCGTTCGTACTCCCATTCGCTCCCACTGCTTTCTTGGATTTTCCTCCTTCTTCTTCCGTATCATCATCAATGATCATCTTTCCAGTCATCACATCCTTCTTGTATCCCTCCCCGATCCTCTTGAGCTCTTGTTTCTTCTTCTCCGCCTTTGCCAATTTCCCGGCTTGTATGTAGTTTTGATCGACCGTAAATCCAATCAGTAAAAAAACAACACATGGACAAACAAAACAAGATAAGAGACCAACCCATGGCTCGATTGGCCATCCGACCTCCATCAAGAAGATCCATGATCTGATCCTCATCGTCCTCCAAAAGATGATTATCGAGCAGTGTCTCAGATTTTTTCTTCTTCTGTTTCGGGTTCGATCCAGCTTTCTGGCCTTTAGCATGGTTGTCGTTGTCGTCCTCCTCCTCCTCCTCCTCGTCGTCGTCACTGCTCTCACCGCCATACAAGGCCTCCTCATAGGCATCTCCTAAGCGTACTTGTCGAGCTGGCTGGTCCTACGTGTGTGTCATCCTGGGTTTGTAAACTTTTCCCTCATACTTTTCATATGCAGAAGCAAAAAACACTTACTCCATCAGTCTCGTCATCATCCTCACCATTCTCGACCCCATTCTGCTCTCCACGAGATTGCTGCTGAAGTTTTTTCTTCTTTTGTTTTTTCTTCAAGCTATAGACAAGTTTCCGGCCTCCATCGTTCTCATCGCGAGTGGCGACGAACTTTTCTAGAATGTCGAAGCCGAACTTGCGCAGCAAGCGTTCGATCAAGCTCTGGATGTTAGTCTTGAAGTAGTTCTTGTGCTCGTTGGCCCACTTGAGCAGTCCGGGTACGATCTTGTCGAGGTGCTCGAGTACCACTTCTCGCGATAGACTGATCACCGCTACCTTCATGAATCCGATCGCCGTCTTGGCGATCTCTCGGTTGGCCGAATTCAAAAACATCTCGATCGTCGAGATCAGTTCGTCAATCGTCGTCCGGCTCAACTCATCTGTAACATCATAGGTCAGTCTCTCTCTCTCTCTAAGGTTTGGTTCAGACGGACGGACGTACCATGGAATTCAAACAAGACTCTTGACAATGCAGCAATGGTAGCCGAAACCATATGAGGAGAAGTACCAGCCAAACCGGCAGAGATCATTTTAAAGTACTCTTCAATGCTTGCATCTGAATTAGGAGTCGGAGGGAGGTGTTAGTGAATGACGAGGAGAGATGACGTATCAAATCGTTTACCTTGTTGTTCGACGCCATTCATCGTCTCTTCATCTTCTTCTTCCATCCCACCCAGCAAAGCTTTCCAGTCTATCTTCCCACCATGTTCTTTCATCTTGTTTCCGATCTTGATTAACACGTCGTAACTGAGCCCGCGAACGTCGGCGTTAGATTCCTTACAGCCTAAGACGACCTCAGTCAAGAGTCGAGGAATGTGGTGAAGTTTATCGACGGGAATCACGGAGACTAGGCCGGATACTAGCAAGGCTCGGTCCTATAAACCACGAGGTTAGTGGTGGCACGTGAAAAAAAGAGCGAAAGAGATGATGAAAACTGACCCTTTTAGCAGGCCAAGTGACTTTGCCTTTCCCATCGAGGGCGAAAAACTTGATAATCAATCCGTCGAGATCGTCGATGGCCTCCTTGACGAGGCCGCGTTGATAGACCAGATCGAAGAAGGTAGTGAGTAGCTTGAAGGCCTTTTTTTGTAGGTTGGAGTCCGGACTAAGAAATAGAATGTCCTGACAGATCAAGCCTTGGACTTCCTTGAGTCTGTCTTTGTTGGTGGCTTGTCCATCTGTAATCGAGGAGTCAATCAGACGGGGTAGGAGGACGTTTAAGAGGTCAAGCATCTTTTGGGTGTTGACTGTTGATTGAGACTTCGATTTGATGGATTGGTCAAGCAAGGACTTGATCTTGAGGTAACTTTCGTTTAATTCCTGGATAAAAGATAGTCAATATGAGAAAAGAAAGTTGCATCTAGTAGGAGCAAATTACCTTGTCGGAGATGACTTCCAAGAGACTTCTCATACAATCCACCATGTATCCCCGATTGGAGTTAGCGTTTGATTGATTGTCAGATGAGTTTGAGGAATCGTATGATGAATTGTAAACGTTAAAGAGGACGGCCAAGAAGTTGGGAGCAAATCCTTTCAGATGTTCTAGATGTGACTGAGGATTAAACCCGAATTCATTGGTCCCGCCATTCTCGCAATCGTTCGTGGGCAAGGGTCTCTTAGTGAGCAAGACGGTTTTGTTGATGAGGATCTTGAGAGAGTTGAAGATCGGAGGTCTCAGGGTAGGTTGAGAGTAGATTACTTGAGTTAATAATTCGGCAAACGGTCGATCGAATGCCTTGTGTTGCAAAAAAAAAAAGTCAATCGGAGGTTGATTATAAAAGTTTTGGTAGATTTTGACTTACAATGTCGAGATCCCAAGGCAGATCGCAGTAACCGGGTAAGAGTCTCCAGATCTGATCGATTAAGGTATCGAAGATCTTGACTTGCAGTTGAGAGTGCTGTTTAACTTTTTGATCGGCAGAGGCATGTGCCAGCTTGAGTGCGTTCCTCTTCTTTTCTAGGAGTTTCTCACTGATTGGGACAAAGTAAGAGATGAAATGTGCGAGTGAAGAGTTGAAGGCTTTGATGACAGTTAAAAGCCAGGCTCGACCAGGAGTAGATTGATCATCTTCGTCCTCCAAGTTGAGGTTGAGTGGCAAGGTATCGAGTAGGAAAGCAGGACCACATATCTGAGAGATGCAAGTTAAAGTTTCATCGATTATCGGACCTAGACCGACTCGGGTAGCTCGTAGTTTATCGAGCGCCAAGAGATGTGGTTTGATCAACTTGCTTGCACCAGCTTCTGCTGATCGACGGTTAGGTGGTAATCTGAGGACCAACGATTTCAGGACGGCGATGAGTTCTACGGTACCACCAAGTGCAATGACATCGGTTGATGCTAGTGCGGTTAAAATTGAATTGAGGATTAATTGAAGGAGAGATTTGCTAGGGTTGTTGTTGTTGATGATGATGGTTGATTGAATTTCATGATCGGTGATACAGTGTCTACAAATTCCAGCGAGGAGAGATCGGGTGGCGGTTCTGATCTCTTGATCTGAGTTTCCAAAGTTTTCGAACAGGTTGGGTATTTTACCGATCTTAGGAAATTCTTTTGAGAGCAGATCCGGATCGAGTTTGGCGAGAGAGATCCAGGCATGTTCGAGTGCGTTGAGTTTGGCGGGATGTTGATTGAGTTGATTGAGTTGGTTGATGGTTTGTATGATTTGCTCTGGGGTAAGTTTTGAGTTTGTGGTGAAGATGGAATGGATGGTATTATAGATTGTCGATATGAGGTAAGGTTGATGTTGATGTTGTTTGAGGTTGTTGAGACAGATTGGGATGAGATTGGAGTTAATTTGTTCTTGCTCGAGATTGTCGATGATGGATTGAATGAATTTAAGGAGGCTGATGATGAGGGTTGATTGAATTGGGATTGAGTTGAGAAGAGATTGAAGTTGTTGGAAGGTGAAGTTGATGATGTGTGGTTGGTATGGATGTATTCTGAATGGAGTGGGTGGTGGTTGGTTGATGAGTTGAGTGAATAGGTTGGTGGCAGCTCGTCGAGTCTTAGCTTGAGGGGATAGGATGAGGGGTAGGATTGAGGAGAAACAGATTGGTTTTGCGATTGATTGTAGCTGGAGTTGGTTGAGATGGGTTGAGTTGAAGGAGAGATAGATTGGTTGTAGGATGGCTAGGATTGATTTGAGTGTTGGTTGTTGGTTGTTGGGTTGGTTGATGATGGGTTGGATGAGTTGTAGGATGGTAGTTGCTTGATGGTTGATGATAGTTTTTGGTAGATGTGGTAGGATGATAGCGAGTAAATAGACCGAGTCGTTTAAGAGTTGTTGGTTGTTGCTGTTTTGTTCGTTGTTGTTTTGTTCGTTGTTTTGGTTGTTGATTGCGTTGATGGTTGAGATGATAGCCTGGTAGTAGTGCGTTGGTTGTTGGTTGTTGTTGAGTGTTGCTTCGATTGCGTTTAGTAAGTTTGCGATTGTTTTCTGAGTTCCGTTGAAGTGTCCTCTGATTTTAGAAAGTTGGTTTTCCATTTTGTTCTTTTTGAAATTGATTTTTTTTGGTTGGGGGAAATAGAAGTGTCCGCAGCAAGTGTGGGAGCTGGGCCGCTTCCCTCTGAAAGCCGACTGCGCCCGGTGGACCTCCAGCCCAAAGCGGGCTTCTTCCTAACTTACCACAAGTCCCTCGTTTCATAGGGCCGGGTAACCCTGTAGGCGGGCCGGGGGCCCCTCGCGCGAGCCTCTGAAAGAGGGACTTGGTGTTGGAACCTAGGGTTAGGTTTGGGATTCTCACCAAGATTCACGACTCAGATGTACATAGAAAGTGTGTGTGTGTCTGTGTGAATCCGAATCTTCACTTCTACCGAATACCATATTAAAGAGTATTACTCATTAGGTTATGAGCACCTTTAAAAGACGATCTCGCTAAAAATAACTTAAAAACCATTGATTGATTATCCGGCGTAGGATCTTCCAAACATTTTTTTTCTCTCTTCAATCCACCAACTCGGCGTAGAGTTCTTCATTCCACTCGGCGTAGAGTGTACCTCTTTTCTCAGTTTAAAAATCCCTTCTATATATCCTCAACCCTGTTTGTATAACCAGTGTAGGTTTCATACTACTTGTCCAAAAGATCTACTAAGCTGCGCGAGCCTAGCTAGCTTCATGCATATCCTTGATTTGGGACGCCGATAAGGGGGCTGAACAACTTTGAGACTTGCAGATATGTTTGTTCTTTCTCTATTTTTTCTTCTACCTCCTCTACTTCTTTCTTTCTGCTCCACCAAGTTTTTCCCCTTTCACTTCACCATCTCACTGTTATTTTTCTTTCCGCTCTACCAATATTTCCCCCTTCCATTTCACCACCTCCCTCTTCTCAGGCAAACACTCCAACGAACAATGGCCATGAATCATCCTCTGGAAATCTCCAACTTGGTCCTCACGATCTACCCCCACCTGTGTTTGCGCTGAGTGAAGACATTCTCACTTGTATCATCAAAGCCGTAGCTGACTCCTCAAAGGCTCCCTCCAACAACTCCCAGAAAATTAATGCAGCGGTTTTGAGGATCAAAGATGAGGACCGTTTGCTCAAGGACGGATCAAATTTCCATGTCGGAGAGAGCCAGGGAATTGTTCGGCAACAGAAAATGGTTCCTTAAACTCACCACGTCATCCAAAAAGGAAAAAATTGGTCGAGCCATCCTCTTTGCCTCCAGTGATCGAAGTTTCCACCGTTCTCTCAGCAGACTGCTGATCTCTATGCCCATCTCCAAAGCAGGTTTTTGGTTCCCAGCTGAGCAAAACAGCAGATGCTCTGGCGGAAGATCTTCTCTTTCAAATTGGCCAACTACATCAACACTTCAGCAGCAGTCAGCGCGGCGGTGGATCTGCTTGAAGAGCTTCAAGGCAGCAGCTTCCGCATGACCCAGGATGAAATTATTGGCATGATGCTTCAAAACGGTATTGAAGATGCCTCCCAACTACAGCTGGAAGTCGACCGACAAGTCAAGAACTGGTTTTCCACCATGAACACCTTCAATGCCAACAATGAATGGGTTTTTGTTTCAGCCACCGCAGTTGTTCGGAACATTGACATGGTCAAGAGTCAACTCACTTTCTCTAGCCGCATGCCAACATCTCACGGCACAATTGTTCCCAGCATGGAACCTCAGATAGCTGAACAAACAGCAAATCATGCTGAGTTTGACGACACTGATGAACCCACTGGCATGGCTGTTTGATCTCGGCTATGCTGGGACTACAGGTCTCCTGATCACTTTGCAGACTTGTGTCCTACCTTGAAGAATTGACCGAAGTCCAATCAAGTGACTAACAACCGCGGCATCCCAAGGGTTCTATCCTGTTTTAGCACCAGTTGGCACAGTCACCTTTTACCTGAGCTTCAACTGACAAGATCCAACGGGTCAGCCCCACCACCAGACTCAAAAATTCCATTCGAGTCATGGCAAACCCAGTACCAGGGGCCAAGGGACATCACCAACCAACAAGCAGAATGGTTGAACTGGGAGAGGATGCAGGTGAAGTTGAAGAGCCCACCTGCGATCACGCAGCTCTGGAAAGCTTTTGGAGAGACAACCCCATCCTTGATACTGGTGTGTCTCACCACATTACTGGAAATCTATCCTCCCTCACTTCTTATGTTTCCTTCAAAGTCCCAATTCCCCTGAAAACCACCACTAATGTGGGGCGCGCTGGTGATCTGACGTTTCAAGGTGTCAATGGTGATGATGTCGTCCTATACTGTGAGCATGCAACTGCTACACTAATTTCCCTAGCTGCACTCAGAAAAGCTAAAGCTCGTTTTGGTTACGACCATGAACAGGAGACGTTGAATATTTACTCCTCGCAGCAGGTCCTCCTATTCCGCTGTCTTTTCATACCACAACAGAATAAATGGATTTTTTCCCTTCCCAAATATGCCCGTTCATGTTCCGTTTCTCATTCTCATTTACCATCTGCTTGCAATATCAATCCTATGCCTAAGAATTCTGACCCGGTTTTTAAGACCACCATTGATAATGGGCCACTTTTCAAGTGGTGCCCTGAGGAACTGACCGATAATGAAAAGACCTTACTTAGGTGGCACTGGATTTTTGGCCATTGCAGCCTTCAAACCCTTAGAAAAATGATATTGTCCAATGTTGGTCCCAACCTACCAAAAAATCTACCAGCTGGTGAACTGTGCTGCCCGGTCTGTATCGTGAGTAAGTCAATCAGGACGTTGCGACTAGCCAGCACAGATCAGGAGCCAGGTAAACTTGAGATCGTTGTGGTAGATTTGATAGGTCCAATGGAAGTGGAAAGTGTGAATAAAGCTAAATATATTCTTACTTTAAGGGATGCTGCAACAGGCTACTGAGAAGCTCACCTTTTGGCAATTAAATCCAATGCATCAAAAGTTCTCATTGATGTTTGCAACAGGCTATAAAATCAAAGTCCTACAAAGCAATAATGGGGGAGAATTTACTAACACCACTATGACTTCTTTTCTAAAAATGAAAGGCATTAAGGCAGAAAAGTTGCTACCTTACCACTATTTTCAAAATGGACTGGTTGAACGATATAATCAGACGCTGGGGGATATTGCTCGTTCCTTGTTAACTGATAGTGGCTTAGAGAAACCCTTTTAGGGTTTTGCCTATATGTGGGCATGTCATCTTTTGAACAGGATTCCAAATCATTCCAGTGGGAACAAATCACCGTTCAAGGCTATGTTTGGTTCCAAGCCAAATTTTGATTGGATGTGCCTGTTTGGCAATTGTGCCTGGATACTGGTGGTGCTGGAAAAACGGAGAAAGTTGGAGGGACAGGTCATGTGCCACCTCGAGGAAAGTAAGGGCTGGCTTTTCTGGCTCCCCAAAACCAACACCCATTTGAGTTCAGCATGGGTAAAGCTTGTCATTTCTCTCTCCATAACAGAATTGACTACTCCATCAACTTTTACTGATTTCCCTGATCCAACTGAAAAAGCACCCATTGACCCACGTCTTCTATCATTGCCGTCCACATCTAATGACCTGTTGGATGTAATACACACTAAGTCTACTAACCTAAATGTTACTAATTCTCAATCTTCCGCTTTTCTTCTTCGTTTAGGTGACTTCAGAGATGAACTAGAATTTCAGAATCAAGAATTAATGATCGACAAGATTCTTCAAAACTGTGAATTCTTTTCTGCCACAGTTCCCAGGACATATAACCAGGCAATGAATTCCACCAAGTCGATGGAGTGGTCCCGGGCAATGAATGAGGAGCTATCCAACCTCAAAAGGATGGACGTGTGGCAACTCAGTTGCCTTCCTGCAGGAAAGAAACCAATGGATGGAAGATGGGTTTTGCTCTGAAACCAGCAACAGCATTGACTGCAGAGCAGTACAAAGCTCGCCATGTTGTGAAGGGGTATACTCAGAAAGCTGGTGAGGACTTTAATCTCACGTATTCCCCCACAGAAACATTTTTTTCTCTTCGAATCCCGTTTTAGATGGCAGGTACATTTGTTTGATTTTGTAGCCGCCCATTGAGGAAGAGATCTGGGTAAAGCCCCCCAATGGAATGTCTGTACTGGATGGTTTTGGCCTCCACATGAAGAAAGCTCTCTATGGAACGCAACAGGCCACCCGCTGCTGGTGGCTATACCTGAAAGGTGTCCTGAACAACCTTGGTTTTACGGCCAGCCAATACAACAATAGCTTGTATATCCTCAAGCACCCAAAGAAGCTTGGGATAATCTGGGTCCATGTTGATGACAGAGTGGTGACAGCATCATATGAAGACCTGTTAAAGTCCCTTGAAGCTGATCTCAAAGGTATATTACAGATAAAATGGTCTGACAAATTAGATTTGATCATAGGAGTGACAATTCATAGAGAAGAACACAGATTTTGACTCAGTCAGCCAAACCTCATCAAATCTGTTCTGGAATTGCAGTGGGATGGGGTAACCACCACCAGCGTACCTATGGCACCCAATTACGATCTGGTGACCAACCCAGATGGCGATCCGGGTGAATCCAAGAAGTTTCTCTCAGCGATTGGAAGTCTCAGCTATCTGGCGGTAGGTATGCGGTCAATTTTCTTGCCAGATTTGCGGCAAAACCGGGAAGGCACCACTGGAGAGCAATCCAGCATCTAGTCAACTACCTTGGGATGACAAAAGATCTGACACTGAATATCTTTCCGTCTGACTCTGGTCTACCACTTAAGGGTTTCAGTGATGCGTGGTGGGGAGGTGAGTTTGAAAAATCAACTTATGGAACTCTGATAAATTTCTACAATTGCCCTATCCTTTCGGTTTCCAGACAACTAGCAACTTTTGCCGCATCAACATGCCATGCCAAGTACATGGCTCTGGGCCACAGCACGCGCCAGGTGCTGTGGGTCAGACATCTGCTAAAAGACATCCTTAAACATGATTTTGTCGGCCTCATGTCCTGCAATAATGAGGCTAGTATTAAATTATCAACAGATGATTCAGCTAACAAAAGAACAAGACACTCCAACAGGGAGTTCTACATCACTAATCAATCTCTTTTTGACAAAAAGATTGAGCTGCGCTGGGTCTCGACCAAAGATCAGCTAGCAGATATTATGACAAATGTCTCATGGAAGAACCTTTTGAACAGTTACGACCAAAGATCATGGGTTCTGATTAATTTTTTTTTTTACATCTTGATTTCTTTTCTTCTCTTCTTTCTCTATTCAGCTTTCCCTCATTGTTTTTTTCTCCTTTTCTCATTCTTTTGTCCTCCTCTCTCCCGTTCGAGCTTTATGTTAGAGTCTTGGTGAGGGGGGGGGGGGGGTGAAACCTATTGGGATTCTCACCAAGACTCACGGCTCAGATGTACATAGAAAGTGTGTGTGTGTCTGTGTGAATCCTAATCTTCACTTCTACCAAATACCATATTAAAGAGTATTACTCATTACTTGGTACTAAAGTCACTTGTTTGGTGTGAGAGCCGGACTGGATCGAGTGTTTTGAGGTACCCCGATGAGTGGAAAAAATTATTAAAAAATCAACCTGATGTCCTCCTTCAAAAAGAAGAGAAGGCCCAGATAGCCAGCCATATCATCTTGCCAACCCCCACGAACTTAACTCAAGTCCCTCCGAGCAGGTCGCCCGCAGTGTGACCTCTGAAGGAAGAACTTGCAGCTAAGCAGTCAAGTCTGGCACACGAGGTAAGTGTGAAATTGTTGATTTTCCCCTTTCTTTTATTCAACTCATTATAACTCTGCATCCATGCGGCCTACTGGCAAGCTGTTTGCACCAGATTCAAGCCCGCCATCTTGTGTAATTTTCAACAAAAAATAAGTGTTCTAACCGCATCCCATCCCACCTCAATTGGCCAATCCAAATCACAAAGTTTGAATTTTTATGATAAACTAGAGTTTATGGAGGCTACACTGCTGCACTTGCATTTGTCAAGGGTTTCCATTTACCACTTCTAATATATATCCATTTCCAATAAGTTTAATATCTCAAAATTATTCATATTCTTTTTGAAGCCTCAGCTGGTTTTGGGGAGTACAAATGAAATATAAGTATTACTCTACTTGTAAATCAAGGAGGGGGAGGGAGATTATCTCATCTCACCCCTGAAACAAGCTGGTCCAAGAGGGATGAGGAGGGTATCCATCCACTTTGATTTGGGACCAGTTGATCTTCAAGGAGAAAAGAGTATCCCCATTTTGTTTTTGGACTGGGAGATCCTAAAGGTGGGGGGTTGAATTTCTCCCCTCCTCTCTGGGACCAGTTGATACTTCCGGGAAGGGGAGAGCATCTCTCCCCTTTTCTGCAAGACTGGTTGGTCCCAGAGGGAAAGGGAGAGTGTCTCTACCTTTCTCTCAAAATCTGGTCGGTCCCAGAGGGAAGGGGTGAGTATCTCTTACTTTCTCTCTAAGACTGGTTGGTCTCAGAGGGAAGGGGATACCATCTTTCCCCTTCCCTCTGGGACCAGTTGGTCCTGGAGGGAAGGGGAGAGCATCACTCCACTTCCCCCTGGGATTGGTTGGTCCTGGATGGAACAAAGGGGAGAGTAGCTCTCGACTTCCCTCTGGGACCTTCTGGTGCAGGAGGAAAGGGGAGTAGCTCTTTGCTTTCCTGTAGGACCTTTTGGTCTAGGATGGAATGGGAGAGCTAGAAGCTTTCCTCTAGGCCCGTTAGGTCTAGGAGGAAAGGGGAGAGCCAGTAGCTCTCCTCTTTCCCAGGACCTTTCAGTACAGAAGGAAAGGGGAGATTCACTCTCATCTTTCATCTGTTACCGTTTGGTCCTCTAGGAATAGGGAGAGTAGCTCTCCACTTTTCGGTCCAGGAGGAAAAGAGAGAGAAGCTCTCCTCTTTCCTCTAGGACCGTTCAGTCCAGGAGGAAAAGGGAGAGTAGCTCTTCTCTTTCCTCTAGGACCGTTCAGTCCAGAAGGAAAAGGGAGAGTAGCTCTCCTCTTTCTTCTAGGACTGTTTGGTCCAGGAGGAAAAGAGAGAGGGGCTCTCCTCTTTCCTCTAGGATCGTTTGGTCCAGGAGGAAGAGGGAGAGTAGCTCTCCTATTTCCTCTAGGACCGTTCAGTCCATGTAGAAAAGGGAGAGGGGCTCTCCTTTTTCCTCTATGACTGCTTGGTCCAGGAGCTCTCCTCTTTCCTCTAGGACCGTTCGGTCCAGGAGGAAGAGGGAGAGTAGCTCTCCTATTTCCTCTAGGACCGTTCGGTCCACATAGAAAAGGGAGATGGGCTCTCCTCTTTCCTCTGGGACTGTTCGGTCCAGGAGGAAAAGGGAGAGGGGCTCTCCTCTTTCCTCTTGGACCGTTCGGTCCAGGAGGAAAGGGGAGAGTACTCTCCACTTTCCTCTGGGGTGTTTGGTTGGTGCCTGTCGGTGCCATTTGGTCCTCGAAGGCCTTTCCTCGTCTCCCAAGGATGGGACAGGCCTTAGGAAGAGGGAATTACTCTCCCCTTTCCTCTGGGACTGTCTTGGTTGGTCCTTGAAGGGGGAGGAGAGCATCTCTCCTGTTCCCCTGGGGACCAGTTGGCCCTGGGAAGCATGTTGTGATGACAATACATAGTATCACAGTGACTGGTCTGGGCCATTGTACATGCAGTCATACCGATTGCAACCACACCAACTAGTCAATGACAAATGTTCAAATGCCATGGGATCCAATACACTTACACCTTGATAACAAAATCCAACTGTGTTGGGTACATAAGGACAGTGGAACAACACTGCAGAGTGGGCATGAGACCCCCATTATTAGGCAGACTTTGTGCCACCGGGGGTCAAATCAAGCCCCCTTTAGGTTTAAAAAAATTGTGGTGAAGCCATGCTATTTTTCAGCTACAAATCTGTGGGTTGATTATACTTGGATTTTTGTGAAAGCAGAAATATGAGAAGTACATATTTCTCCTCGGATGACAGCCAAACTGACGGCTGCCTTTGAAGGTTTGACAATGACTGCATTGATCACCATGGGAGATCCGCCAACACCGTGAGATCATATGTTTTAGAGCTGGTAAAGGTTTTTTTCGAGAAATTCTTCAATTTTCGCTTTGATCAAGCAGTACACAATCACTTTTAACATTGTTAACATGAGTCTGGCACCGTGGTGTAGCTGGTGATCTTGGCTATCTCTGGGTGCCACATAGTATCATACGGACCATATCCACCCCGACAGGGTGAGGATGTGTAACGAGAGGTGCCAAAACTGCCCAAAATCTCATACCTCCCGCGCCAACTTTTACCGATTAGGGACAAGTCCCTCCTTCGGAAGTCGCGCTTCGCGCAACCTCTGAAGGAGGGACTTGAGTTAAGTTCGCAACCCCCAGCACCACCAAGATTTCTGGCCCACCATGTCTCATTGCCGTCAAGTCCAAAGTCACGTCCCTCACCTAAACATTTTTTTTTTCTTTTTGGGTGTACAGCTGCACCTTCCAGCCTTGTTGTATATAAATCTCTGTACGGATTTTAAATCTTGGATTTAAAGTCATAAATCAAATCATTAATTTGAAAGAAATTTAAAGCCATAACTGCCATTGGCCCCAACTCAACTCCAGTTGATCGTTTTACTTTACATATCTATCATGTCGGTCGTCGCAAAAGTCTCAAAACGTGTTAGGACACCAACCACCGGTGTCAGTGTTTACAAGAAGCTCTCCGAAAAACTTGAAGATAAATTAAAGGAGCATATCTCGAAATTGTCACTCGATTTTTATAATCAAAAGGCCAAGCCGTTACAAGTCGATGTTGTATGCAATCTAGTTCAAGGTCGGAACACATTTCTCTTAGCAGGCACTGGATTCAGAAAATCTTGGATATCAGAAATGTATTACATGATGACCCCCAAGAAGAAGCGAGCAGTTGTACTTGTTTTAAATCCACTTGATACTCTAGGGGACAACCAAGTATACGAAAAGACGCAAGCGAAATTCACCGCCATCAATCTGACCAAACTTACGTTCACCAGGGAAGCCGCCAAGGATATTGAGAACGGGGTGTACCAATTCGTATACTTAAGTCCTGAAATTTTCTTAAATAGTAAAATGTGGGACCAGGTCTGCTTCAGTCCTACGTTCCAGGAGCGCCTTGCATCAATCGTTGTCGATGAGGCTCATATGATCTACATATGGGGCCTCGTTTCAAGCGGGACTGGGACGATCTCAAATTCCTTGCATCTGCGACACGAAGACAGCGGCATTTTCCGACCATCATATGGAAATCTTGGCGGCCACCTGCTTTTTCGAAACAACAAACCAATACTCCTGCTTTCTGCAACTTTCCGTCCGGTGGCAGTTGAGGCAATCAAGAAAAGTTTAACGCTCACCTCCAATTCGCTAGATATCCTAAAGGGAGAGCTAACTCGCCCGGAGATCCGGCTGATCCGCGTTGAAATGACTAGTTCCCTAACTTCGGCTCTTGATCTACTAAAGGTTTTCCCATCTGCTCAAGACGTTGCAGATGCAGATCTTGTTCCAACCTTGGTATACAGTGGATCGCGTAATAGGACAATGACTGCGCTAGAAGTTATCGACTTGGCCCGTGAGACTCCCGGGGCCGCCTACATAGCTGGAGGCAGCTGTGCCAGGAGGTTCCACTCCTGCACAGGCCAAGAAGACAAGGACGAATACATAGCAAATTTTTCGATGGGTGAATTTCCTATCATCTCCTGCACAACGGCACTTGGCCTTGGCCAGAACTGGTCCCGCGTTCGTCAGGTTGTCCACTTGGGTCGGGGTGATCCGTTGTCTATATGTCAGATGTTTGGGCAATGTTGCAGGGATGGCCAGGCTGGTCTAGCCATCTTATTTGTTGAGAAAACTCGTCGAAAAGGTAAAAATAAAACTTGCGACTTCGCAAAAGGTGATCTCCAGAGCGATGCAGATAGGATGGATGCCCTTGCAATCACTCCAGTATGCTTGCGAGTAGCATTCTCCATTGATAATCTGTTAGTACAGTGACTCCTTATCGACTTCTTTATTACAACGTGGGCTGAAATCAATTTTGGTTTGACACAGGTATGGATACATTCCTCTCTCGTTTGATGATCCGGGCTATATTCTCGAGGTCGAACGCGAAATCTCTGAAGGAATGGAAAAGTGCAGATGTTCCAATTGTCTCCCGGCTCAGGCTAAAGTTTTGATGGAAAACCTTGCAGCTTGCAGCAAACACAACTTCGATCAACATTCAGCTACCCACCTTTATGACATTGCTGGGAAATATCCTGCCAGACGGTCAACCCTGAAAAAACGGAAATATACCACTGATGAGCGGGTTGGTGTGGATAACTTCAAGGGCGAACTCACTTCGGAACTTCATCACTATTACAAGACAGTGGTCCCTGGGGGAGGGAACGCGTTGGTCGCAGACCTATTTGGCGATGAAGAGGCAGAGTTGATTGTACTCCACTTAGACCACATCAAATTTCCAAAAGACGTGCGGCGGATTATTGGGGGTGAATGTTTCCAAGGTCAAATAGAGTGGCTCTTCTTGCGCATACAAAAATACAAGTCAAACGAGCCAACTTGTCAAGCACAACCAGCCGCCAAGAAGACTCGGATCTGGCACCCTGTTTCACCGAAAAATGTCAATCCTCCATCAACACCTACAAGCAAGCCCTTGTCCAAAAAGGAACTATCTGAAAAGAAAAGGTTGCTGAAAACTGCAGAGAAGCAAGCAAACAAAGCCAAAGCAGAACTTGCAGATGCTGAAAGAAAATCATGGATTGCACAGATGATGAAAGAAGTGAAAGATAATCACAAATCCGGTCACACCGATGCGGAAGGAACTAAAAGTCTGACGATGGCAACTCATCATCATCAATTTGCATAGTTTCCCCATCACCTTCAATCGGGGGCTCGGCTTGATTGGGTACACTTGTCTTACTGGATAAATGTTTTTTGAATCTCCTTAACTCCTCATCATTTGTTCTCACTGCCTTTTTCATATTTTTGATTCCCATCAGATCTGTGTTGACAATCGTTGGCCTGTTTCCTGATGTTCCGGTTCTTTGACCTAGTAAATCTTGATTGTTCGCCATTGGAATGAACTTTTCCAGGCTGCTTGTGGTGAGTTTGTTCTTGTGAGATTGATGAATCACCTCTGTGCCACAGTCGGTTTTCAGTGATTTCATCATCTTCTGAAGCTGACGAGGTATGTAATGTCAATATGTAAGCTTCCAATATGCTCAAAGGTAGCTTGAAAGCTTACCAAAAGGATGTTTACTGAAAATACATCTTTCAGCCGCTCAACCTGCGTCCCCATCCCGGTTTTGTTGTAAAACTACTTGAGCCAGTAATTTTGAATTTCCAGCCAGAAATCTTTCGCGACAAAATGACCCTTGCGCCCTGTAGGTGACATTAGTAGGTTGTGGCGTAGGTATTTGCTGAGTGAAGGCTGGAGTCCGACTGTTAGAAGGAGTACCATTCTTGGAAGATATGATGAGTAGTTGGTGATCACGGGGAGGGCCTGAGACACCAGGGTCCATTTCTTCCAGACAAACATCAATCTGCCCACATCTCCATTGCTCATGGCTCTCTTAGCCTCAATCACAGATGAAAAATCATGCAGCTGGATTAATGTGTTGCTTCGCTTGGGGCAATCTAATAGGGTTGCTTTGTGTCGGGCGTGGACTGAACAGAAGGTTTCATAACACTCTTCAACAATCGAGTTCCATTGAGGAGTAGGTATTTCCTTACGCTCATCGCCAATCTTATGATTGGGATTTTCATGATAACTCTGTAGGATAGGGAGAATGAGATGTGTCAGATTTCTAACCACTAAATTCAAACAAACAATAAGAAGCTTATCTACCTGAGGCAATGGTACAGCATTGCTTCGAACACCCTTTCCATCTGCATAATCATTAGGGTGAAGTCCTTCTTCTGGATGGCCTTTTCGGGGGGGGGGGGGGGGGGGGGGGGAATCCAAGAGCTTCAAGTGACTGCCAAGCCCCGCAATCGTCCCTATCAATTGGATTGCCAAAATGATGTGTAAAGATGGTAGATGCTACATTCCATAGAGTATGTGCCGCTCCTAGCTGGAAAAACATGTTGTGAGATTGTTGTGTGGTTTATCACTGGGTGCCCGCTGAGATTGCAAACAATTAAAGTTCTGAACAGTACCAAGGTCACCATCCAATGGTTGAAGTCGGCCAAAGAACTGTTCTGGTGTCAAGCCGGTCTACTGCATGATAGGGATGAAGTCCTGGCCAATACTTTCGGGGGAATTGTCTGATGCATCCATCAACTTAAGCATATGTATTTCAGGAATGCGTTCACTGATCATTTCAATTGGAGGAGGTTCGGTGGGGATTGATTTTGATTTGTCTTTGGGGATTGCTAGATAGTTAAGTAGTACCGAAGCTATTTGGCTCTTCCACACATCAATCTCGCATTTTGTAGCCTCTGGGCACTGCAAGAACATTGATGGATCAATCGTGAGCTTGTTGAATTCTTCAATTGACTTATGGTATGCGTCTAGAGTGAGCTTGGACTTCTCTAGGGATGCCAGAAGCTTGAGGTCAGGGATATGGATGTATCCCCAGGTACCGCGAAACATGTGTGTGCGGTTACCTACAGAAGGATTGTGGACTCGTTGCTCCATGTCGATGTTGTCCATGCAGATTGTTGGTGCAATTGGAACATTTGGATCGATGACCATTGCTTTCTTGAGAACATCCTGGCTCTGCTTTGCCAACGACTTCATGGCAAGTAGGGCTGTTTTCCTGTATTAGGTAAGCCCAATGTAATTGAGGTATTCATGAACACGTTATGATATTCTACAAGCAAACAATCGAACAGAATTATTGAGCTGGAGGTTGTTGTTTTGCCGATTGTGGTCAAAGGCAGCCAAGGAACACATGGTTGTGACTACCTTGAAATGGGAAAAAATTTGTCAGGTCATTGGAAGGACTGGTATGTAGGAAATCATGATTCAGCGCACCCGGTCAAACTTATGATTGACACGATCGATACCATGGAGTCGGTTGTGGAAAATTTCTCGACAAATAAGTATGGAAAAGACCCTGCCACGGACATATTTCTGGCGGATTCACCCAAAGGAATGGCAGGATCCTGCTCAAGATCCTCTACATCGTTGTCTCCAGAGCTGCTGAGCCCCTTTCTCTGGAGCATGCCCATCAATATGTTGTAAAGAAATGGCATGCCCCTTTGAGTGAGGAGGGAGTCTTGGGACTTCCTCTCTTGGGCACTGAAAAACGAACTGACAACAGTTGATGAGCTCTGGTAGGAGCCTGTTGGATAATTGCCTCGGAATGGCTCTTCGGTGACAAGTATCTGGATGACCTGGAGAGGAACCCAATCAGATCCAATGTACAAAAGGAAACACTATGAGCAAGCCTACCTCTTCCTGAATGAAATGGGTCCACGCTGCACGCCCAACCTTGGTCTTCAAAATTTCATTGCGCACAACCTTTGTCATCTCCATTGTTCCGTGGAGGCCTGCTGGTTGCGCCCAAAAACGACGGGCGGTGGCTAGATCCAAGTGTGATGATGTTAGAAGGCAGATGATGGACCACTTGGGGGTCATCTTAGTCGGGCCCTCATGAAGGTCTTCGCAAATATCAAGGGTCTTGAGCTCTTCAACTGTACCTTGAACGGCCATGGTGATTTTTGATGCTCGGTAGTAAAATCAAGAATTGTGTAAGGACATAGATTTGATTTAAATCTCTCATGGAAAAACAAAATCGAGAACACAACTTTTCAGGAAAAGGTGCATGGAAGGTGGAGATTGTGAATGCATTATCCGATGATCCGGTGTGAGCAGATATAATTTTACAGCCTTTCAAACACGTATGAAAGGCGAGTCTCAAGGGCTTGTGATAAGTTAGGGTGTCTTCCGTCTTTCTTGGAATGCTGTGGGACTCCTGTGGGACACTAAATGTATTATTTGGTGAAAAGATCCTCTGAGGGGGAAATAAATTGCAAATAGGTTGAAAGGCTATTACAACTTACGGGTGGTTTGAAAGACCTGCCCCTCTAATGATACTATACAAATGTGTAAGAATCTCAAAATAAATATTTATAAAGATATGGCTGACTTCAAGACTGAGTTACTAAGTATAGTAGCCTCAATCAGACTTAGATCAATCAAATCAATATTCTCGTAGACCTGTTACAACTTCAGATAACAATGGATAAGCAATCCAGTGGGATTGGTTATGTGAAATTACACTGATAACACTACTACTTGTTGATAATGAGGTTAATAATGATATCTTCCTCAAACAATTTCTTGCTAAGGCACTTTAATCACTACTAGAGCTTCCAGACTAATACTACTACTACTAATTGTTAACAGATAAACTAATAATAAGCTGCTGATGGCAAAGTTATTGTTGGTATGATGGCTATAAGTTCACAACTAATCTCCTCAAACTCTCAAAATCACTAATACTTTCACTACTCAGACTAACACACACACTAATACTAATACTGATGCACCAATCACCTGATTGATAGCACTGAACCTAATATATACTGCTCTTGGAGACTGATACATTGATGGGTGACTCAACTTCACTGGGTAAGTGGGTGAGTGAGTGAAGGGGGATTCCGGCTGGGAGAAGCCCTCCTTTTATATCGAAAAGTGAGGCATTTTTGCTGCAGGGAAACCACTTGAGGGATTTCCATACCTAGCAACCGTTGTATATCCAGGGGATCTCATTACACCAAACATACCCTGTATGTGGCTGTGTTGTATATCCAGGGGCATCTTATTACACCAAAAATATGCTGTATGTGGCTGAGTTGCTAGACTACACAGCCACATTTCCTTGTTCTTCTAGCAATCACCATGCAACTAACCCTACGGAACATTCTCACCACTCCTTCTACTCGACCAGAGTCTTGGGGGTCAGAGCCTCTCTTCCCTTCTTCCTCCTCACATAATTATTCCTTTCCGCCAACTCCGGAAATACTGAAATACCAGACCCTTATAAAGCGTTATACCCCCCTTATGAGGCATAATATACCCTTATAAATTGATTTACCTAATAACACCATCCATCCTCCATTCCAATCCTGGTCAATACAAATGTTTCCCAGGTGCACCATGTCCTCTGTTCCAATCCTGGTTGAGACAAAAGTCTCCCAAACATACCACACCATCTGTTCCAATCCTGGTTGAGACAAAAGTTTCCCAGGCATACCAAGTCCTCCATTCCAATCCTGGTTGGGACCAAAGTTTCCCAGACATGACACCTCCTGGGTTCCAATCCTAGTTGAGACAAACTCACCCAATCCACAACATCCTCAGTTCCATTCCCAACAAAGTCAATCCTCCTATATAATATATATGTCTTCTGTTCAATTACCAATGGTGATGTGTTCTTGATCAATGAATATTGTCCGTCCGAGGTGTATGTATTAAAAGTTTAACAACCCTCTACTTCTTTAGGCGATGCCTCCGGACAAGAGTGGGAAGGAATTCCTTGAGCTGACTTCGACTGGACCTTTGTTCTATTTATACGATTTGTGTCAGACTTGCCTTCAACCAGGTTGTCTTTTCTGACTCACCTTCAACAAAGACAATTCTACTAATTTCTTGTCTTGGTTGGTTCCGTTCGCAATTACACTCCCCAATCATCATCACCCCCTGCATTGCCTCATCTCACTCAGCAATCAACTGAATTGACTAATGCACTTTGTAATCCTATTTTCTCCCTTGCATCGCCATTGCGCTATTGCAAGACTTGTTGCAATCAATATTACTCCATCGGGCAACTCCTCCCCTTAAATTCCCTGCTTTGCCACTGCACCAATGCAACACTGCTTTCAATCAATTTTACTTCACAGACACCTATTTTTACGCAGCCTTAGAATTTTGCCATTCGCGGTGCAAAGGACAATGGAATAAGCAACTTTCTGTCCACCATTCTCACCACAAGTCCATTTGATTGCAGTCATGACCCGCTTTTATCTTTCCTTGCAACCAACCATTGTGTTCGTCTAGCCTGCGTAAGGAAGTTCTCGTGTATAGAATCTTGATTAGCTTGTGGTTTGCCTAATGCAGAGTCAACATTGCATGTGATACTTGGCTTTCTAGCATGTTGCTCACAGATCATCAATTCGCTAAGGATATTGTATATAGACTTAATCAACTTCTTCTCCGTTAGCCTGTTCTAGGAAGGGAAACTATAGCAGTCCCCCTTGCCATGTTGGTGTGCCTTCCATTTGGATAAATATTTTGTTGACTTTGCAAACCCCTCGCGTTTTCAAGTGTCAATATATAAAGGCCTCCATTGCCAACGGCTTTTTCCATCATTGTCTGTACATTTGTGCTTTTACATTATCATCTTGACATGGCCAAACAAACCCAAAGGACACCAAGTCATCCAGTATCTTGCCAATCAAATTCTCAAGCATTGGAAGCAGTCAGTCATATGCTGCCGATTCCTTCTCATACACAATTTACTAAGCACTTTGGTTTTCTTTAGTTCACAGGGAACTTTCCAGTTGGCCAGCAATATGGTCTGTTGAAGACCCCAAGTTTTGTTACGTGCCATCCGTACAAGCTGAAGGACTACGAGGTAACACTCATCACAAACACTTCATTGTCCCAGGGGCTCAGAGCTGGATTTGTCTATTTGTTATCTGGAAAAATTCTTTTCTTGAACACGGCTACTACACCCGTTTTTTCCTACTTTCCTGAATCTTTTGACAAGTTATGTTCGGTGTCATCATTCTTAGGAGAAAACCTTGACAAGGTCTCCATTCAAGGTTTAGGCAAGTTGTGTCAGTGACTCGCCCTATAGATAATCCAAATGACCACGGAGAAGGAAATCTTACAGTCGTCATGTGTCACCACGACTGGGATCCACAGGTATGTACTCTCTCAACGCTTGTTTTTTGTTTTCAAATAGGCTCTTTTGGTCAAATCATTCAATGTGAAATACATAATACATGGCCGTAAGAATTTGGTCGGCACTCATTCTTTGTTTGAAATTGGGCGCAAATTCCTGTTGCACGGTTATCTGGCTGGCTGGGAAGTAAATTCAAGAATGGCTGTAGTCAAGGTTCATCAATTTCATTGAAACTCAATTTACACTAAATGCTGATCCTCATCATGTCAATAGGTGCTGAATGTCAGCATGACAAGTGGACCAGCTAGCAAATCAACATGTGGCCACGTCAATCCAAGTCCTGGCTGTAATGGCCCAAAGGGCCGGACTTTGTAAGTCCCTTTCCACATTGCCATTGGGCCAAGCCATTCCCTGACATATCACTATCTAGCGTTTGACTAGGAACAGAGTCACCTAACCGCCAGGGTCCCGTTGCATCCACTTCTCATTCCTTAATCGGCGAGGCTAGAGGACTGTCCCTCCCCCAAAATGATTCAGAAGAGAAAGATAGACTTCTGAGTTCAAGTGGTGGTGTTACCGACACAGTCAACTCCAATATTGAGGAGCTTGCTGAAACTTTGGAAACATGCAAAGGCAAAAAACGTACTCTCCAAGTAGATTAATTAGCTTAGTCCATTAAAATGTACCTCAGCACTCTTTATGCATAGAATTCACCAACTATATCATGTAAAATGTTGGATGCCCTTGAGCGTAACAAACCACCATGATCTTTAACTTGCAAAGTTGATACTTTTGACAAATAATTATATATATGTAGCTTGTAGTTTTCTTAAATCAAAAAATTGGGACAGTCTTTCAGCATTGGCTGGAATTTGATAGTCAATCAAAAATGAGTTGAAATTAATTAGCCTTGAGCCTTCTGCATGTGATGAAATGTCTAAGTTGTTGTTTCACCTGTTGGCCAGGGGTACCTACAAATCCTATGGTTTTTGGTTTGGCTTCATCTTTTTCAGACTTGGACATTAAACTTCAACAACAACCAAACAAACTCACTTATTTCCTATGGCTCAAAGAAAAGTCATAGTGGTATCAACTCCGGCGCAAAACAACCAAGTCCATATACTCAAGACAAAAGGACTTACCTTATCTCACCAACTCGGATGCTGCACAATAAAATGCTCTGGTTGTCAAGCCTTACATTGGAGGCAGGAATTAACAATCAAAGATGATAAGGACAACAACCTTGTGTTTTCTATGTGTTGTCATAAAGGACAAGTCATCCTGCCATTCATGAGAAACAATGCTCCATTGTTTCATGGCTGGCTTCAGGATTTGTTTTCAGGTCAAACTCCTGGTTAGTCCTTTTATCTGGCTGTTGACTGCTGAAACTGGTGCTCAATTAATCCGTTTGTTTAAGAGGACAAGTGTTTTCAACAATTGACCCATGCCTACAATAATTGCATATCATTTGCATTGATGGTGGCCAACTATAAGCCTCTCTTGAACAAGACAGGTGGCCCACCCATCTTTACAATCAACAGAGTGATGTACCATTAGCTTGGATCAGTCTTTCTGTTGCCAGGCAAAACACCCAAGTTCTCTCAAATTTATGTAGTAGGCAATCGCGGCAAGGAGGAAGCGGGTTTCAGAGTGTCAGCAGCAACAGCATGAATGGCTTGTCAATGGATACTCGCATCATTCAGAGACTTATGGATTTCCTATACAAAAACAATCCATATGCTAAGTTATACAACAAGACCCAGATATTTTGAGGTGATCCTAAAACCAGAACACTTGTCTTGCAATTGGCTACCAGGAGCCAAGACTATCCAAAGCGTTACAACATACCAACAGCGGAAGAGGTGGGTTATATTATAGAAGGCGATGGGACATTATCCAATTCCAGGTGCGTGGCACTTAGTTTGACTGGTGGTGGCTTTAAGAGCATATCAAATCTGCACTCATTGTATTTTCCGCTCCATTATCCATTGTTTTTCCCATATGGGTCGCAACAATGGCAGCCAGCATTTGAGATACAACAATTGTCAGGTATGGCATCTTAACTGTCTTCCATTTTTTATAGTACTGATATGATTGGCATGGCAGGTACAAGAAAAGTGACTCAATTGGAATGGTATGTGTACCTTTTATTTTGGAGAGAAAACATCTTTAATCCTGTCCTGTTCAGTTGGTCTCTGTTCCAAGAATTAGTAGTGGACATGTATTTGTGTTTGGAGGAAAGTTGTCTGAACTGGTTTTGCTTAAACCAAGGCCAAATCAAATGTCAAATGTATCAAGGGTTAATCAAGACGATCCTGGTGGACGCAAGGTTATACTACCATCCACCTTTATTGGGGGGACTAGGGCGATGTCTCAGCTCTATCAGGACGCAATGGCCCTGGTGCGCAAATTTGGAAAACCAAGTCTGTTCATCACTATGACTGCAAATCCCAACTGGGAGGAAATCAAGAAAGAAATAACTGCTGGTGACAATGCAGTGGACCATCCCACTATAGTTGCACGAGTCTTTCACATGAAAATAAAGGAGCTCATGTTTCAGTTGTTGAAGAAAGATAGACTCGGTAAAGTAGTATCATACGTGTCAACAATAGAATTTCAAAAAAGGGGACTTCCCCAATTGCACCTAATGTTAACACTCGACTCAAGGTCATGGCCAGTCACTCCTGGTCAAGTCAATTGCCTTGTCTCAGCCGAAAAATTGGAGTCGAAGCTATATGCCATTGTGAGAACGTTGATGCTTCACGGTCCCTGTCCTGGCCGTGCCTGCTACGTCAATGATAAGTGCAAATTGCAGTATCCAAAGCCATTTCAACAAGAGACCATTTTTTTCGAAGACTCCTATCCTGCTTACAAGAGAAGGGACGATGGACGAGTAGTGAAGAAGGGAACAAATAAATACCATAATGGCCACGTGGTGCCATTTAACAAATTCTTATCTGTATATTTGGACTGTCATATAAATGTCAAAGTGTCAGTTGGTATAGAGGCGGTCAAATATATTTGCAAAGGTCATGACCGAGCTTACTTGGCTTTGAAAGACAACGACAAAACTGCTGCTTTCATAGATGCAAGGTACATAAGCTCTCCAGAAGGTTAGCCTTTTTCTTCATGATGTCCTCAGCCAATGCTAAGGTCATATGAGCAGCTGCTTGGCGTCTTCTCCATTTCAATATGTTGTCTAGGGAGACTTTGATACAACAATTGTCACTGAATGAAGAGGACAAGCAATTTGTCTTCTATTGTAATCCTGAAGGGGCTGTGGAACAAATGGAATCTGGGAGAGCTGATCAAACAACACTCACCCAGTTATTCAAGTTGAACCGTGATGATTCCGTAGGATTGGGCATTAGATCCAGGGACTTTTACTACCAAGAAATCCCAAAATATTTTACTTGGGATGCCTCGAAGAAAACCTGGCAGCCTAGGGTACGGTTCAACAGCACCATGGGCCGGCTCCATTTTTCTCCTGCTGCATAAAAAGGGAATAAGATCCTTTGAAGACATGAAGATGGTAAATGGTTTGGTTTGTTCATCCTTTCGTGAGGCTGCAGACCGTTTGGGCCTCTAAATCAATGATAACCATTACGATGCAGCTTTGACCTAAGGAGCTTCCTTCAAGAAGGGGTCTAGCTTATGATTTATTTTTGCTATTATCTTGGTACACTCTCCCCCGGCCAACCCATTGGTCCTGTTTGATGCGCATTGGAAGGATTTGGGCGACAATATAAGGTGTAGGTTCTTTCTGGGTGAGAGTATCAAAACGGTTACGCTGGAGCATATCAGGGCAATGACTTTATTGATGGTGGACACAATAGTTAGAGAAATGGGCTCATGTGGGATTGCCGATTACCCGAGTCAAGAGGGAATTGATTGACCAATTGAACTATAAAGAACCTGAAATCAAAACTCCCGTGGAATTGTCAAGACGTCTAGACAAGAGGCTACCCTTGTTGAATGAGGATCAAAGGAAATTCTATGACGTGGTGATGGATGCTGACGAATCTGGTGGGGGATGAATGCTGTATCTCAATGGTCCAGGCGGAACTGGGAAAACCTTTGTCTTGAATACTCTCATTGATCCATTGACTTGTCAAAAAGTACCCAAAATTGTGGTAGCATCAACGGGTGTGGCGGCTGTTATCTTGAATAGTGGAAGAAAAGCACATTCAGCGTTCAAGTTACCTTTGGATACACGACCAGAAATGGAATGCAACATCAACGAGAATAGCCTTAACAGTTGTTTGTTGCAAGAGGCAAGGGTTGTCTTCTGGGATGAAATTGTTATGATGCATAAATATTCACTAGAGGCCGTTGATAGGAGTTTGAGTTCACTTGTGAAGTCAACACAGGTAAGGTCGTAGTGTTTTCTGGCAATTTTTGGCAGACTTTGCCCATTGTAGCCTTGGATGTCTATCCCAAATCAGTTGATGCCACTATCTGGTTCTGATGTCTGGAATCATATCAATCTCTACAAATTGAGAACTAATATGCGTCTACAATCAGACACTTCTCACGCAGATGGATCACTTGTTTCGTATGCTCAATTCCTATTGTTGTTGGGTAGTGGCCAACTACAAGCTTTGGAAAGAGAAAGGGTTAATCTCGGCCAAGTTAAAGTAGTCAATACAACGAATTTGGAGGATTGCAAAGGAGTGGCCAATGAATTTGTTTATGCAAATTTAAATCGAGAAAAAGGAAAAGGGTCAAAACATTACTTGGATTATTTGAGTACAAGGTCTATATTGACACCGTTGAATTTGAGTGCCAAACGACTGAATGACTACGCTTTTGATGTGTTGGATGGGGAGGAAATGATAGCCTTGTCTAAGGACGAGCCGGACGAATTGATGCTTGATACTCTACCTGTGGAGTCACTAAATAAAATCGACTTTTCCGGCTTTCCAACTCATGAATTGCACTTGAAAGTAGGTCAACCCATAATGCTATTGTGCAATTTGAATATTTCTCAAGGTTTATCTAATGGCACTTGAATGGTCATCAAGGGGCTTTGTCTAAGGGCATTGATTGCAGTCATAATGACAGGCCCGAGGAAAGGCAATGAAGTAGTTCTGTAGAAAATTGTGCTATATCATTGAGGGGACCATACTGTGAAAGTCAACTTCAGAAGGCATCAATTTCCGATTGTTCCTTGTTTCGCAATGAAAATAAACAAGACTCAAGGTCAGACATTGGGAAGAGTTGCGGTTGTTCTGGACAGGCAGGTGTTTTCTCATGGCCAACTATGTGTAGCCTTATCTTGTGTTACAAATCTTTTGCTTATCCAAGTGTCTCATGAAGCCACTGTTGTTAATGTAGTTTACAAGAAATTGTTAGGATTGGGGTGATTTTAGTGTTATCCCAGGTGTGATACTCAAAATGTTTACTTTTTTGTCTAAATTAATGATGTGAGGCAATGACTGGATTAGTCTTAGTTGGAGGAGTTGGCAGAAGCGGTGAGGTTTGACAATGTTGTCCATTTTTGGAAAAGTCGAAAGTCTGTTTAAGTTTAAAAAACTTGCAGCAGCTTTGGCTGGTATGGTGTAAGGTCAGTGTCTTCATTTGGTGTGGAATATGACAAGTATCATGTAACCTGACTTTGCCATATGCAAAGTATAGGTATTTTGTTTGTACATTCCGGTGTAAGCCCGGCTTGAGCTATTTAAGGCAAATTTAGAGAGAGGAAATGGAATGATAGCCTGTAATGGCAAGGATTAACAATTTCCAAACGCAAAACTCTCATTAGTTACTGTAACCTATATTAACCTTGAAATGTTCCTCAAATCAGAGGCAAATACTTCACTAGGTACTAATCATTCACTTATCTATCCCATCACAATTTGTCATTTCCTACCTATCCAGTGCTGTCTATAAAAATGTTGGATATTGTAGGTTCAGCAATGGAAAAAAGGCCAACATAAATCACTACGGGCAAGGAGCAATTCAAATTCAGTTGACCATTATCAAGTCTATCTGGAATGTCTTACCACCTTTCCGAGACAATCAAAGGCCAATACTCGAGATGATGTGTCCCCTGAAGGAGTTGGATTGTGTAGGATTGAAATTCTACATAGCCTTTCAAGGCAAGGCAGGTCGATTCCTCCAAGTTTGAGGGTCCAGTATGGTGTATTACAACACATTGCCTATTGACTTCTTTCCGCTTTTGCCACCATTGATTTCAGGCAATTTTGTCATTTTAAGCCTAGGAAAGACTTGAACTGTTGTTGAAGTATCTAGAGAACAAGTAAGTCATACGAGTTTCCCTGCTTTCAATGATTTTTTTGGGACTGATATAGCTGCCCTGCAGTACCAAGAAGTAGTACTCCATGTAAACTTGTTTGTCTTGTCGGCAAACTCAGGAAAAATCAAAGTAGGCATAGGATTATGGTTAACAGGGGACTTGTTTAAGGTTGAAGGAAATAAAGTACATGTTTTTGTAAGCCAAATATTAGTATATTGACGCTACGAAATACCTAATTGATGTTTTTCCTGCATAGTGTCAACAAATTATTCCATGATTGTGATAATCTATAGGTACCAGCATTAAAAGTTTTTTTTTTTTAAGTATACATAAAATATTCATTGGAGATGTAATTCCTGTATTTTGCGAGCCCTATACTTTGACTTGGGCATCCCTTTGAATTGAAAAGACAAGATTGCTGGCAAAGCCGGTGATAGACTCTAGTATATATTATCCTTATTGTAATAGTTCCTCCTCTTTTATATAATATCTTGTGCAAGCATCCATTCCATCACAACACCTCCGCCATGTGCTTTTGGCATTGTAACGCGAATAGAACACCACATCACTCATTTTATTGCTTTATACTTGTTCTTCTGGAAACCAGCCAAACTAACTCTTTATCCCGGCTACATCTTCTTCTTCTTTTGCTTCTTCCCTCTTTTTTCTTCCTGTTCTTAGTCAACTTTTCAGTTCAAACCCCTCATAATATCACTAGCTTTGTTAGTATTTGTGTTGAAAGATTGTAGTCTTTTACTAATAAAAACCCTTCTCTTTGTGTGCCACCTGTAAGAGACATTCTCTGACAGGAAACATGCTCCTATCTTTTGTTCTCTCTCTCTCTATTAATGGCCCTGTACGCAAAATTCTTGTAGGTTATAAATAGCCACCTTTTTCCATGCCTTTTATTTTTCTTCACGCAATAATTACAGTAATTTTCTTTTATCTAAGCACCAGCGATCCCATGTTTACAAGCTCTTTTAGCATTAAAATAACTCCTGTAACAAGCCCAGTTACATCTCCTCATGCTGAGGCTAATGTCTGTTGGAAAGTGTGCTTCAGCCCCATGTGGGTGGCTGAGCCATATAATAATATAGTATCCTAAAATCACCCGTGAGACCAACTGTGTGGTCATCTTAGTGGTATAAGTGCAGCTCTTGTGAAAGTAGAAGGCCATGGGTTCAAATCCCAAAACACACAATTCTTTTCACTTTGGTAATTTAAGGGCATGTACCATAGGGCCTCCGAGGTCAGTTTTTCCAAAGAATTTCATTGAGAATAAACTTTGACCAAAAACCTGTACCACGGGGGTCAGTTTTTGCTCGAATTCGAAAATTGGTTTTGCCAGTTTTCAAACAGGCACATAAAAAAAGGAAGAAACCGTTTTCAAAAACATGTAACTGCTGTGGTACACACCCTAAAAAAATATCCACCTGAAAACCACCAGGTCCACACTAGCAGGCCCTATTGTCAAGACCTCAGTTTCTGCAAGAAGCTTGTGCAAAAACACACACCACTAGAGGGAGGGAAGAAGAAGATTGTAGCAGTACAAGCCCTTCCGCAAAAGAAAGAGAAAGCAGTCATCCCATCTCCCGGATGTCCATTGGAAAACCAAAGCCAATGAAGCTACCGGGAACAGAAGGGACCAGGAAGACTCAAACAAGGACAGTGAGGAAGATCCATGGATCATCTCATCAACTGAAAAATTCCATAGGTACAGTGCACAACATGTGTTCTCAACTACACCATTGGGGGGTGCTCCAAATTTTGGCCAGTTAGAGAAACAGAAAATCAAATTTTTGAGAAATTTAGTCAATAATTGATTTAGGGTCAGTCTTTATGCACAACTAAACTTTACCACATGCACACCTTTTTTGGTGTGCATGTGGTAAATTTTGGTTGTGCATGAAGGCTGACCCTAAATCAATTATTGAACCCTTGATTTATTCTTGTTTTTTATGTGCATAATAATGCACTTGTGCTGTTATACTATATGCAATACACACATAAGACCATACTATGGCTTACCAAAGTACATGTTCCAAACCTTGGAATATTAGAAATTCAAACTTTTTTTGGTGCACGTCACAGGCATGCAGATGATATTTTTGGAAAGCTGATAGTCCAAAGAGTCCAAAAATGTATGTTTGGAGTTTCATGTGCATAATTTATGACCAAACACTCACACCACCTCTTTTTTTTTGCAGGTGGGGTGTAGTAGAGAACATGTGTTGCGCACTGTAAGCATTGTGGTGTTTGTGTATGGCAGATGGCAGCATTGGGCTTAGCGTAGGCTGAATCAGCTGTTTGCTTGGAAGGCAAAGTGAGTGTGAAGGAATGGGTTCCAAGAGCATGTGCTTTTGCAAATTAAATGCATTGAGAAATAGCAGTGGAAGACTTTCTGATTATGGGCCTGGCAGAAAGAATGTGGACTGGCAAATTGAAGCGGGGAGCCCACAGAAAAGTGATCAGAGGGACTTTGCATCTTCACCAGGGGTGTGGTTGGGAGGTTCAGCGGGTGCCAGGAGAGTTGTGTGATGTGGTGTGCAAAGCCAATGAGGGGTGTGGGTGTGAGGCTTAGTTTGGACTTAAAGAGCTGCATGATGTAGCATGTGGAGTGAGGGTTGCAGATGGTAGGTGTCAAGTGGGGTTTTTATGTTGCAGCAGCGCTGGGTTGCTATGCTACCCATAGCGAGCAGCGTAGCAAAAATCACTAACAGCTAACGGTCTTTACCGTAGCTGTTAGCGATATGATCGCTATCGCTACGTGTTGACACCCTGAATAGGGTGTCCCTACGCTGCGCTACAGCCAATTGTAGCATTAAAAACTGCTACAATTGGCTGTAACGTAGTAGCCCCTAGGACCGCTACATGGCTGGCAGCAGAAATTGAGGGCCGCTATGCTACACTGTTTTTGGAAAATAGAGTAGCAACCCAGTGCTGGTTGCAGATTGTGTTTTTTGTTCAAGCAGAGTTTCTATCTTACTGTCCTTACCAATTGTGGAGTGGAACTACAGGTTGGTATTTATCAATACCTGGTGCCAACTAAGATTTATTCAAAGAAGTGTGCAGCAGAGGGGAGTTCTCAATGGTGAGAAACACTTATTTCTCATCCTGTTGCAAATATATTTCCACAGCATTATAAAAATACCAAACTTATTGAGAAAAAAAAACCAATACACTAACAGGAATCATCCATTTAATGTAATGTAGCATAGTGGCCCACCATTGTTAATAGTCACTCAATATTGAGGCTTTACAATTATATCTTACCCTTACATACTTTATAGCTAACCCTTATACCAGAAATAAGAACTTTTAGTCATCCTAAAACC